>JALIGW010000127.1:497500-500000 GCA_023053685.1 Diadophis punctatus similis
ATAGATAGATAGATAGAAAGATAGATAGATAGATAGAAAGATAGAAAGATAGATAGATAGATAGATAGAAAGATAGATAGATAGATAGAAAGATAGATGATAGATAGATAGATAGATAGATAGACAGATAGAGAGACAGACAGAAAGACACACAGAGAGACACACAGACAGATAGACAGACAGATAGATACATACATACATACATACATACAGTAGATAGATGAGATAGATAGATAGATAGATAGATAGATAGATAGATAGATAGATAGATAGATAGATAGATAGATAGATAGATAGATAGATAGATAGATAGATAGATAAATAGCAGTGATGGATTAATGGAAGGATGGTTGGAAGGATGAATAGATGGATATACAGATATATGGATGATAGATTAGATAGATAGATAGATAGATAGATAGATAGATAGATAGATAGATAGATAGATAGATAGATAGATAGATAGATAGATAGATAGATAGATAGATAGATAGATAGATAGATAGATAGATAGATAGACAGATAGAGAGACAGACAGAAAGACACACAGAGAGACACACAGACAGATAGACAGACAGATACATACATACATACATACATACATACAGTAGATAGATGAGATAGATAGATAGATAGATAGATAGATAGATAGATAGATAGATAGATAGATAGATAGATAGATAGAAAGATAGATAGATAGATAGAAAGATAGATAGATAGATAGATAGAAAGATAGATAGATAGATAGAAAGATAGATGATAGATAGATAGATAGATAGATAGACAGATAGAGAGACAGACAGAAAGACACACAGAGAGACACACAGACAGATAGACAGACAGATAGATACATACATACATACATACATACAGTAGATAGATGAGATAGATAGATAGATAGATAGATAGATAGATAGATAGATAGATAGATAGATAGATAGATAGATAGATAGATAGATAGATAGATAGATAGATAGATAAATAGCAGTGATGGATTAATGGAAGGATGGTTGGAAGGATGAATAGATGGATATACAGATATATGGATGATAGATTAGATAGATAGATAGATAGATAGATAGATAGATAGATAGATAGATAGATAGATAGATAGATAGATAGATAGATAGATAGATAGATAGATAGATAGATAGATAGATAGATAGATAGATAGATAGATAGAAAGATAGATAGATAGAAAGGTAGATAGATAGATAGATAGAAAGATAGATAGATAGATAGAAAGATAGAAAGATAGATGATAGATAGATAGATAGATAGATAGATAGATAGATAGACAGATAGAGAGACAGACAGAAAGACACACAGAGAGACACACAGACAGATAGACAGACAGATACATACATACATACATACATACATACAGTAGATAGATGAGATAGATAGATAGATAGATAGATAGATAGATAGATAGATAGATAGATAGATAGATAGATAGATAGATAGATAGATAGATAGATAGATAGATAGATAGATAGATAGATAGATAAATAGCAGTGATGGATTAATGGAAGGATGGTTGGAAGGATGAATAGATGGATATACAGATATATGGATGATAGATTAGATAGATAGATAGATAGATAGATAGATAGATAGATAGATAGATAGATAGATAGATAGATAGATAGATAGATAGATAGATAGATAGATAGATAGATAGATAGATAGATAGATAGATAGATAGATAGATAAATGACAGTGATGGGTGGATGGAAGGATGGATGGAAGGATGGATGGATGGATATATGGATATATGGATGATAGATTAGATAGATAGATAGATAGATAGATAGATAGATAGATAGATAGATAGATAGATAGATAGATAGATAGATAGATAGATAGATAGATAGATAGATAAGCAGACACATAGATAGATAGATAGATAGATAGATAGATAGATAGATAGATAGATAGATAGATAGATAGATAGATAGATAGATAGATAGATAGATAGATAGACAGACAGACAGACAGACAGACAGACAGACAGACAGACAGACAGACAGACAGACAGAAAGATGACAGAGATGGATGGATGGATATATGGATGGATGAATGGATGGATGGATGATAGATAGATAGATAGATAGCAGTGATGGATTAATGGAAGGATGGTTGGAAGGATGAATGGATGGATATATGGATGTATGGATGATAAATTAGATAGATAGATAGATAGATAGATAGATAGATAGATAGATAGATAGATAGATAGATAGATAGATAGATAGATAGATAGATAGATAGATAGATAGATAGATAGATAGATAGATAGATAGATAGAAAGATAGATAGATAGAAAGATAGAAAGATAGATAGATAGATAGATAGAAAGATAGATAGATAGATAGAAAGATAGATGATAGATAGATAGATAGATAGATAGACAGATAGAGAGACAGACAGAAAGACACACAGAGAGACACACAGACAGATAGACAGACAGATAGATACATACATACATACATACATA
>JALIGW010000127.1:540000-542500 GCA_023053685.1 Diadophis punctatus similis
AAGATGACAAAGATGGATGGATGGAAGGATGTGTGGAAGGATGAATGGATGTATGTATGGATGAATGGATGGATATATGGATGTATGGATGATAGCTAGATAGCTAGATATATAGATAGATAGACAGAGAGAGAGACTGACAGAAAGATGACAGAGATGGATGGATGGATGGATGTGTGCAAGGATGAATGGATAGATATATGGATGGATGGATGGATATGGATATGTAGATGATAGATAGATAGAAAGATAGATAGATAGGGAGAGGGAGAGAGAGAGAGAGAGAGATGACAGAGATGGATGGATGGATATATGGATGGATGGATGGATGGATGATAGATAGATAGATAGATAGATAGATAGATAGATAGATAGATAGATAGATAGATAGATAGATAGATAGATAGATAGATAGATAGATAGATAGATAGATAGATAGACAGACAGACAGACAGACAGACAGACAGACAGACAGACAGATGGATGGATAGATAGATAAATGACAGTGATGGGTGGATGGAAGTTTATATGGATGTATAGATGATAGCTAGATAGATATATAGATAGACAGAGAGAGAGAGACGGACAGACAATTAGACAGACAGACAGACAGACAGAAAGATGACAGAGATGGATGGATGGATATATGGATGGATGAATGGATGGATGGATGATAGATAGATAGATAGATAGCAGTGATGGATTAATGGAAGGATGGTTGGAAGGATGAATGGATGGATATATGGATGTATGGATGATAAATTAGATAGATAGATAGATAGATAGATAGATAGATAGATAGATAGATAGATAGATAGATAGATAGATAGATAGATAGATAGATAGATAGATAGATAGATAGATAGATAGACAGACAGACAGACAGACAGACAGACAGACAGACAGACAGACCGTCAGACCGTCAGACCGTCAGACAGACTGACAAAAAGATGACAGAGATGGATGGATGGAAGGATGTGTGCAAGGATGAATGGATAGATATATGGATGGATGGATGGATGGATATGGATAGATAGATAGATAGATAGATAGATAGATAGATAGATAGATAGATAGATAGATAGATAGATAGATAGATGATAGATAGATAGATAGATAGATAGATAGATAGATAGATAGATAGATAGATAGATAGATAGATCGATAGATAGATAGATAGATAGACAGACAGACAGACAGACAGACAGACAGATAGAAAGATGACAAAGATGGATGGATGGAAGGATGTGTGGAAGGATGAATGGATGTATGTATGGATGAATGGATGGATATATGGATGTATGGATGATAGCTAGATTGCTAGATAGATAGATAGACAGAGAGAGAGACTGACAGAAAGATGACAGAGATGGATGGATGGATGGATGTGTGCAAGGATGAATGGATAGATATATGGATGGATGGATGGATATGGATATGTAGATGATAGATAGATAGAAAGATAGATAGATAGGGAGAGGGAGAGAAAGAGAGAGAGAGATGACAGAGATGGATGGATGGATATATGGATGGATGGATGGATGGATGGATGATAGATAGATAGATAGATAGATAGATAGATAGATAGATAGATAGATAGATAGATAGATAGATAGATAGATAGACAGACAGACAGACAGACAGACAGACAGACAGATAGATAGATAGACAGATAGAAAGACAGATAGATAGATAGATAGATAGATAGATAGATAGATAGATAGATAGATAGATAGATAGATAGATAGATAGATAGATAGATAGATAGATAGATAGATAGATGACAGTGATGGGTGGATGGAAGGATGGATGGAAGGATGGATGGATGGATGGATATATGGATATATGGATGATAGATTAGATAGATGATAGATAGATAGATAGATAGATAGATAGATAGATAGATAGATAGATAGATAGATAGATAGATAGATAGATAGATAGATAGATAGATGATAGATAGATAGATAGATAGATAGATAGATAGATAGATAGATAGATAGATAGATAGATAGATAGATAGATAGATAGATAGATAGCAGTGATGGATTAATGGAAGGATGGTTGGAAGGATGAATGGATGGATATATGGATATATGGATGATAAATTAGATAGATAGATAGATAGATAGATAGATAGATAGATAGATAGATAGATAGATAGATAGATAGATAGATAGATAGATAGATAGATAGATAGACAGACAGACAGACAGACAGACAGACAGACAGACAGACAGACAGACAGACAGACAGACAGACAGACAGACAGACAGACAGACAGACAGACCGTCAGACCGTCAGACAGACTGACAAAAAGATGACAGAGATGGATGGATGGAAGGATGTGTGCAAGGATGAATGGATAGATATATGGATGGATGGATGGATATGGATAGATAGATAGATAGATAGATAGATAGATAGATAGATAGATAGATAGATAGATAGATAGATAGATAGATAGATAGATAGATAGATAGATAGATAGATAGATAGA
>JALIGW010000127.1:550000-555000 GCA_023053685.1 Diadophis punctatus similis
GAAAGACACACAGAGAGACACACAGACAGATAGACAGACAGATACATACATACATACATACATACATACATACAGTAGATAGATGAGATAGATAGATAGATAGATAGATAGATAGATAGATAGATAGATAGATAGATAGATAGATAGATGATAGATAGATAGATAGATAGATAGATAGATAGATAGATAGATAGATAGATAGATAGATAGATAGATAGATAGATAGATAGATAGATAGATAGATAGATAGATAGATAGCAGTGATGGATTAATGGAAGGATGGTTGGAAGGATGAATGGATGGATATATGGATATATGGATGATAAATTAGATAGATAGATAGATAGATAGATAGATAGATAGATAGATAGATAGATAGATAGATAGATAGATAGACAGACAGACAGACAGACAGACAGACAGACAGACAGACAGACAGACAGACAGACAGACAGACAGACAGACAGACAGACTGACAAAAAGATGACAGAGATGGATGGATGAAAGGATGTGTGCAAGGATGAATGGATAGATATATGGATGGATGGATGGATATGGATAGATAGATAGATAGATAGATAGATAGATAGATAGATAGATAGATAGATAGATAGATGATAGATAGATAGATAGATAGATAGATAGATAGATAGATAGATAGATAGATAGATAGATAGATAGACAGACAGACAGACAGACAGACAGACAGTCAGACCGTCAGACCGTCAGACAGACTGACAAAAAGATGACAGAGATGGATGGATGGAAGGATGTGTGCAAGGATGAATGGATAGATATATGGATGGATGGATGGATATGGATAGATAGATAGATAGATAGATAGATAGATAGATAGATAGATAGATAGATAGATAGATAGATAGATGATAGATAGATAGATAGATAGATAGATAGATAGATAGATAGATAGATAGATAGATAGATAGACAGACAGACAGACAGACAGACAGACAGACAGACAGATAGAAAGATGACAAAGATGGATGGATGGAAGGATGTGTGGAAGGATGAATGGATGTATGTATGGATGAATGGATGGATATATGGATGTATGGATGATAGCTAGATAGCTAGATATATAGATAGATAGACAGAGAGAGAGACTGACAGAAAGATGACAGAGATGGATGGATGGATGGATGTGTGCAAGGATGAATGGATAGATATATGGATGGATGGATGGATATGGATATGTAGATGATAGATAGATAGAAAGATAGATAGATAGGGAGAGGGAGAGAGAGAGAGAGAGAGAGATGACAGAGATGGATGGATGGATATATGGATGGATGGATGGATGGATGATAGATAGATAGATAGATAGATAGATAGATAGATAGATAGATAGATAGATAGATAGATAGATAGATTGATAGATAGATAGATAGATAGATAGATAGATAGATAGACAGACAGACAGACAGACAGACAGACAGACAGACAGACAGACAGACAGTCAGACCGTCAGACCGTCAGACAGACTGACAAAAAGATGACAGAGATGGATGGATGGAAGGATGTGTGCAAGGATGAATGGATAGATATATGGATGGATGGATGGATATGGATAGATAGATAGATAGATAGATAGATAGATAGATAGATAGATAGATAGATAGATAGATAGATAGATAGATAGATAGATAGATGATAGATAGATAGATAGATAGATAGATAGATAGATAGATAGATAGATAGATAGATAGATAGATAGATAGATAGATAGATAGACAGACAGACAGACAGACAGACAGACAGATAGAAAGATGACAAAGATGGATGGATGGAAGGATGTGTGGAAGGATGAATGGATGTATGTATGGATGAATGGATGGATATATGGATGTATGGATGATAGCTAGATAGCTAGATATATAGATAGATAGACAGAGAGAGAGACTGACAGAAAGATGACAGAGATGGATGGATGGATGGATGTGTGCAAGGATGAATGGATAGATATATGGATGGATGGATGGATATGGATATGTAGATGATAGATAGATAGAAAGATAGATAGATAGGGAGAGGGAGAGAGAGAGAGAGAGAGATGACAGAGATGGATGGATGGATATATGGATGGATGGATGGATGGATGATAGATAGATAGATAGATAGATAGATAGATAGATAGATAGATAGATAGATAGATAGATAGATAGACAGACAGACAGACAGACAGACAGACAGACAGACAGACAGACAGACAGACAGACAGACAGACAGACAGACAGACAGACGGATGGATGGATAGATAGATAAATGACAGTGATGGGTGGATGGAAGTTTATATGGATGTATGGATGATAGCTAGATAGATATATAGATAGACAGAGAGAGAGAGACGGACAGACAATTAGACAGACAGACAGACAGACAGAAAGATGACAGAGATGGATGGATGGATATATGGATGGATGAATGGATGGATGGATGATAGATAGATAGATAGATAGCAGTGATGGATTAATGGAAGGATGGTTGGAAGGATGAATGGATGGATATATGGATGTATGGATGATAAATTAGATAGATAGATAGATAGATAGATAGATAGATAGATAGATAGATAGATAGATAGATAGATAGATAGATAGATAGATAGATAGATAGATAGATAGATAGACAGATAGAGAGACAGACAGAAAGACACACAGAGAGACACACAGACAGATAGACAGACAGATAGATACATACATACATACATACATACATACAGTAGATAGATGAGATAGATAGATAGATAGATAGATAGATAGATAGATAGATAGATAGATAGATAGATAGATAGATAGATAGATAGATAGACAGATAGAGAGACAGACAGAAAGACACACAGAGAGACACACAGACAGATAGACAGACAGATACATACATACATACATACATACATACATACAGTAGATAGATGAGATAGATAGATAGATAGATAGATAGATAGATAGATAGATAGATAGATAGATAGATAGATAGATAGATAGATAGATAGATGATAGATAGATAGATAGATAGATAGATAGATAGATAGATAGATAGATAGATAGATAGATAGATAGATAGATAGATAGATAGATAGATAGATAGATAGCAGTGATGGATTAATGGAAGGATGGTTGGAAGGATGAATGGATGGATATATGGATATATGGATGATAAATTAGATAGATAGATAGATAGATAGATAGATAGATAGATAGATAGATAGATAGATAGATAGATAGATAGATAGATAGATAGATAGATAGATAGATAGACAGACAGACAGACAGACAGACAGACAGACAGACAGACAGACAGACAGACAGACAGACAGACCGTCAGACCGTCAGACAGACTGACAAAAAGATGACAGAGATGGATGGATGAAAGGATGTGTGCAAGGATGAATGGATAGATATATGGATGGATGGATGGATATGGATAGATAGATAGATAGATAGATAGATAGATAGATAGATAGATAGATAGATAGATAGATAGATAGATAGATAGATAGATAGATAGATAGATAGATAGATAGATAGATAGATAGATAGATAGACAGACAGACAGACAGACAGACAGACAGACAGACAGTCAGACCGTCAGACCGTCAGACAGACTGACAAAAAGATGACAGAGATGGATGGATGGAAGGATGTGTGCAAGGATGAATGGATAGATATATGGATGGATGGATGGATATGGATAGATAGATAGATAGATAGATAGATAGATAGATAGATAGATAGATAGATAGATAGATGATAGATAGATAGATAGATAGATAGATAGATAGATAGATAGATAGATAGATAGATAGATAGATAGATAGATAGATAGATAGATAGATAGACAGACAGACAGACAGACAGACAGATAGAAAGATGACAAAGATGGATGGATGGAAGGATGTGTGGAAGGATGAATGGATGTATGTATGGATGAATGGATGGATATATGGATGTATGGATGATAGCTAGATAGCTAGATATATAGATAGATAGACAGAGAGAGAGACTGACAGAAAGATGACAGAGATGGATGGATGGATGGATGTGTGCAAGGATGAATGGATAGATATATGGATGGATGGATGGATATGGATATGTAGATGATAGATAGATAGAAAGATAGATAGATAGGGAGAGGGAGAGAGAGAGAGAGAGAGATGACAGAGATGGATGGATGGATATATGGATGGATGGATGGATGGATGATAGATAGATAGATAGATAGATAGATAGATAGATAGATAGATAGATAGATAGATAGATAGATAGATAGATAGACAGACAGACAGACAGACAGACAGACAGACAGACAGACAGATGGATGGATAGATAGATAAATGACAGTGATGGGTGGATGGAAGTTTATATGGATGTATGGATGATAGCTAGATAGATATATAGATAGACAGAGAGAGAGAGACGGACAGACAATTAGACAGACAGACAGACAGACAGAAAGATGACAGAGATGGATGGATGGATATATGGATGGATGAATGGATGGATGGATGATAGATAGATAGATAGATAGCAGTGATGGATTAATGGAAGGATGGTTGGAAGGATGAATGGATGGATATATGGATGTATGGATGATAAATTAGATAGATAGATAGATAGATAGATAGATAGATAGATAGATAGATAGATAGACAGACAGACAGACAGACAGACAGACAGACAGACAGACAGACAGACAGACAGACAGACAGTCAGACCGTCAGACAGACTGACAAAAAGATGACAGAGATGGATGGATGGAAGGATGTGTGCAAGGATGAATGGATAGATATATGGATGGATGGATGGATATGGATAGATAGATAGATAGATAGATAGATAGATAGATAGATAGATAGATAGATAGATAGATAGATAGATAGATAGATAGATAGATGATAGATAGATAGATAGATAGATAGATAGATAGATAGATAGATAGATAGATAGATAGATAGATAGACAGACAGACAGACAGACAGACAG
>JALIGW010000127.1:562500-565000 GCA_023053685.1 Diadophis punctatus similis
GATGAGATAGATAGATAGATAGATAGATAGATAGATAGATAGATAGATAGATAGATAGATAGATAGATAGATAGATAGATAGATAGATAGATAGATAGATAGATAGATAGATAGATAGATAGATAGATAGATAGACAGATAGAGAGACAGACAGAAAGACACACAGAGAGACACACAGACAGATAGACAGACAGATACATACATACATACATACATACATACAGTAGATAGATGAGATAGATAGATAGATAGATAGATAGATAGATAGATAGATAGATAGATAGATAGATAGATAGATAGATAGATAGATAGATAGATAGATGATAGATAGATAGATAGATAGATAGATAGATAGATAGATAGATAGATAGATAGATAGATAGATAGATAGATAGATAGATAGATAGCAGTGATGGATTAATGGAAGGATGGTTGGAAGGATGAATGGATGGATATATGGATATATGGATGATAAATTAGATAGATAGATAGATAGATAGATAGATAGATAGATAGATAGATAGATAGATAGATAGATAGATAGATAGATAGATAGAGAGAGACAGACAGACAGACAGACAGACAGACAGACAGACAGACAGACAGACAGACCGTCAGACAGACTGACAAAAAGATGACAGAGATGGATGGATGAAAGGATGTGTGCAAGGATGAATGGATAGATATATGGATGGATGGATGGATATGGATAGATAGATAGATAGATAGATAGATAGATAGATAGATAGATAGATAGATAGATAGATAGATAGATGATAGATAGATAGATAGATAGATAGATAGATAGATAGATAGATAGATAGATAGATAGATAGATAGATAGATAGACAGACAGACAGACAGACAGACAGACAGTCAGACCGTCAGACCGTCAGACAGACTGACAAAAAGATGACAGAGATGGATGGATGGAAGGATGTGTGCAAGGATGAATGGATAGATATATGGATGGATGGATGGATATGGATAGATAGATAGATAGATAGATAGATAGATAGATAGATAGATAGATAGATAGATAGATAGATAGATAGATAGATAGATAGATAGATGATAGATAGATAGATAGATAGATAGATAGATAGATAGATAGATAGATAGATAGATAGATAGATAGACAGACAGACAGACAGACAGACAGACAGACAGACAGACAGACAGATAGAAAGATGACAAAGATGGATGGATGGAAGGATGTGTGGAAGGATGAATGGATGTATGTATGGATGAATGGATGGATATATGGATGTATGGATGATAGCTAGATAGCTAGATATATAGATAGATAGACAGAGAGAGAGACTGACAGAAAGATGACAGAGATGGATGGATGGATGGATGTGTGCAAGGATGAATGGATAGATATATGGATGGATGGATGGATATGGATATGTAGATGATAGATAGATAGAAAGATAGATAGATAGGGAGAGGGAGAGAGAGAGAGAGAGAGATGACAGAGATGGATGGATGGATATATGGATGGATGGATGGATGGATGATAGATAGATAGATAGATAGATAGATAGATAGATAGATAGATAGATAGATAGATAGACAGACAGACAGACAGACAGACAGACAGACAGACAGACAGATGGATGGATAGATAGATAAATGACAGTGATGGGTGGATGGAAGTTTATATGGATGTATGGATGATAGCTAGATAGATATATAGATAGACAGAGAGAGAGAGACGGACAGACAATTAGACAGACAGACAGACAGACAGAAAGATGACAGAGATGGATGGATGGATATATGGATGGATGAATGGATGGATGGATGATAGATAGATAGATAGATAGCAGTGATGGATTAATGGAAGGATGGTTGGAAGGATGAATGGATGGATATATGGATGTATGGATGATAAATTAGATAGATAGATAGATAGATAGATAGATAGATAGATAGATAGATAGATAGATAGATAGATAGATAGATAGATAGATAGATAGACAGACAGACAGACAGACAGACAGACAGACAGACAGACAGACAGACAGACAGACAGACAGACAGACAGACAGACAGACAGACAGACAGACAGACAGACAGACAGACAGACAGACAGACAGACCGTCAGACAGACTGACAAAAAGATGACAGAGATGGATGGATGGAAGGATGTGTGCAAGGATGAATGGATAGATATATGGATGGATGGATGGATATGGATAGATAGATAGATAGATAGATAGATAGATAGATAGATAGATAGATAGATAGATAGATGATAGATAGATAGATAGATAGATAGATAGATAGATAGATAGATAGATAGATAGATAGATAGATAGATAGACAGACAGACAGACAGACAGACAGACAGACAGACAGATAGAAAGATGACAAAGATGGATGGATGGAAGGATGTGTGGAAGGATGAATGGATGTATGTATGGATGAATGGATGGATATATGGATGTATGGATGATAGCTAGATAGCTAGATATATAGATAGATAGACAGA
>JALIGW010000127.1:570000-572500 GCA_023053685.1 Diadophis punctatus similis
GATGTGTGGAAGGCTGAATGGATGTATGTATGGATGAATGGATGGATATATGGATATATGGATGATAAATTAGATAGATAGATAGATAGATAGATAGATAGATAGATAGATAGATAGATAGATAGATAGATAGATAGATAGATAGATAGATAGATAGACAGACAGAC
This sequence comes from Diadophis punctatus similis, assembly GCA_023053685.1. Taxonomy (NCBI): domain Eukaryota; kingdom Metazoa; phylum Chordata; class Lepidosauria; order Squamata; family Dipsadidae; genus Diadophis; species Diadophis punctatus. The sequence goes on from JALIGW010000127.1 coordinate 570,168, forward strand.
AGACAGACAGACAGACAGACAGACAGACAGTCAGTCAGACCGTCAGACCGTCAGACAGACTGACAAAAAGATGACAGAGATGGATGGATGGAAGGATGTGTGCAAGGATGAATGGATAGATATATGGATGGATGGATGGATATGGATAGATAGATAGATAGATAGATAGATAGATAGATAGATAGATAGATAGATAGATAGATAGATAGATAGATAGATAGATAGATAGATAGATGATAGATAGATAGATAGATAGATAGATAGATAGATAGATAGATAGATAGATAGACAGACAGACAGACAGACAGACAGACAGACAGATAGAAAGATGACAAAGATGGATGGATGGAAGGATGTGTGGAAGGATGAATGGATGTATGTATGGATGAATGGATGGATATATGGATGTATGGATGATAGCTAGATAGCTAGATATATAGATAGATAGACAGAGAGAGAGACTGACAGAAAGATGACAGAGATGGATGGATGGATGGATGTGTGCAAGGATGAATGGATAGATATATGGATGGATGGATGGATATGGATATGTAGATGATAGATAGATAGAAAGATAGATAGATAGGGAGAGGGAGAGAGAGAGAGAGAGAGATGACAGAGATGGATGGATGGATATATGGATGGATGGATGGATGGATGATAGATAGATAGATAGATAGATAGACAGACAGACAGACAGACAGACAGACAGACAGACAGATGGATGGATAGATAGATAAATGACAGTGATGGGTGGATGGAAGTTTATATGGATGTATGGATGATAGCTAGATAGATATATAGATAGACAGAGAGAGAGAGACGGACAGACAATTAGACAGACAGACAGACAGAGAGAAAGATGACAGAGATGGATGGATGGATATATGGATGGATGAATGGATGGATGGATGATAGATAGATAGATAGATAGCAGTGATGGATTAATGGAAGGATGGTTGGAAGGATGAATGGATGGATATATGGATGTATGGATGATAAATTAGATAGATAGATAGATAGATAGATAGATAGATAGATAGATAGATAGATAGATAGATAGATAGATAGATAGATAGATAGATAGATAGATAGATAGATAGATAGATAGACAGATAGAGAGACAGACAGAAAGACACACAGAGAGACACACAGACAGATAGACAGACAGATAGATACATACATACATACATACATACATACAGTAGATAGATGAGATAGATAGATAGATAGATAGATAGATAGATAGATAGATAGATAGATAGATAGATAGATAGATAGATAGATAGATAGATAGATAGATAGATAGATAGATAGATAGATAGATAGATAGATAGATAGATAGATAGACAGATAGAGAGACAGACAGAAAGACACACAGAGAGACACACAGACAGATAGACAGACAGATACATACATACATACATACATACATACAGTAGATAGATGAGATAGATAGATAGATAGATAGATAGATAGATAGATAGATAGATAGATAGATAGATAGATAGATAGATAGATGATAGATAGATAGATAGATAGATAGATAGATAGATAGATAGATAGATAGATAGATAGATAGATAGATAGATAGATAGATAGCAGTGATGGATTAATGGAAGGATGGTTGGAAGGATGAATGGATGGATATATGGATATATGGATGATAAATTAGATAGATAGATAGATAGATAGATAGATAGATAGATAGATAGATAGATAGATAGATAGATAGATAGATAGATAGATAGATAGATAGATAGATAGATAGACAGACAGACAGACAGACAGACAGACAGACAGACAGACAGACAGACAGACAGACAGACAGACAGACAGACCGTCAGACAGACTGACAAAAAGATGACAGAGATGGATGGATGAAAGGATGTGTGCAAGGATGAATGGATAGATATATGGATGGATGGATGGATATGGATAGATAGATAGATAGATAGATAGATAGATAGATAGATAGATAGATAGATAGATAGATAGATAGATAGATAGATAGATGATAGATAGATAGATAGATAGATAGATAGATAGATAGATAGATAGATAGATAGATAGATAGATAGATAGATAGATAGACAGACAGACAGACAGACAGACAGACAGTCAGACCGTCAGACCGTCAGACAGACTGACAAAAAGATGACAGAGATGGATGGATGGAAGGATGTGTGCAAGGATGAATGGATAGATATATGGATGGATGGATGGATATGGATAGATAGATAGATAGATAGATAGATAGATAGATAGATAGATAGATAGATAGATAGATAGATGATAGATAGATAGATAGATAGATAGATAGATAGATAGAT
>JALIGW010000128.1:210000-425000 GCA_023053685.1 Diadophis punctatus similis
CGACAACGAGAGCACAGGCCGAGGCAAAGAGAGCAAAACCAAGGGAAACCACTAACTGAACAGACAGTAAATCTGCTATCCCTGAACATAAATGGACTAAACTCGCCCACAAAAAGGAAAATTTTTTTCCACAAACTACTAAATCAAAATGCAGACATTATCTGTCTACAAGAAACACACATTAAAAAAGAACAACATCAGATTTTGGAATTCCCAAAGTTAGGGAAACTATTCACAGCATTATCTACACATAAGAAGCGTGGAATAGCAATATATACAAAAGCATGGTTGAATCCAAAACTACTATATTCAGATGAGGACGGTAGAACACTGATAATACAAACAAAAAATGGAAGCCAATCTGTAACGATAGTGGTTATATATGCCCCAAATATAAATCAATCAGCCTTTTTCTCCAGCTTACATAAAAAATTACTAGAAATACAGTGGGAGAAATTATTGATAATAGGCGATTTCAATGCAGTCGTGGATAGGAAAAAGGACTACAAAGGTACCAATAAGAAAAAAGCAAGAAGAGTACTACCGGCATCATTTGATCAATTGGCAACAGAATTTAATTTAAAAGACAGTTGGCGATACCAAAATCCAGACAGCAGGCACTATACCTTCTTTTCATTTCCACACAAATCATGGTCGAGGATTGATATGGCCTGGGCAAATGGGGAATTCTTAAACGATTTGGCTGAGTCTGAAATTTTTCCAAACGCCTGGGCCGACCACAATCCTTTATGGATAAAATGGAAAGAGCCAAATAGTAAAATAAGAGTAAGATGGACCTTAAACCAAACAATAACAAAGGAAAAAGATTATATTAAAATGATGCAGAAAGAATTAGATATCTTTTTTCAGATTAACACTAAAGAACAGACTTCCCTAAGAACTCTATGGGATACAACGAAGGCATACATAAGGGGGCTGTCTATAGCTTACTTGGCCAAACGTAATAAAGAGAGAAATAACAAATTAAATACATTAACAACTAAATTGCACAAATTAGAGAAAACATTGCAAGAAGACCCCAAAGATGCTAAAACATTAGAGGACCTAAATATAACCAGACATAAAATAAACTTGATAACGCAAGAGCAATTGGCCAGGAAACTTAAATTAGCAAAACAAAACTATTTCGAATCAGCCAACAAACCAGGAAGATGGCTCGCTTATAAACTTGCAAAAGAAAAAGCAGATAGAACAATTGATGCTCTTCAGGACCAAAATGGGGAAGTACATACTAGAATCACTGAGAAAAAAAATATAATTCAAACCTTTTATACCGACCTTTACAAACAGGAAGACCCAAAAGACGAAGCAATTAAAGAATATCTCAATGAAAGCAATTTGCCAATCATGCTGGAGGAGGACCCATATTTCCATCCATCCATTCTTCGGCCCATCCTTCCATCTATCAATCTCTGTTATCATCTATCTATCTATCTATCTATCTATCTATCTATCTATCTATCTATCTATCTATCTATCTATCTATCTATCTATCTATCTATCCATCCATCCATCCATCCATCCATCCATCCATCCATCCATCTATTATCTATCTATCTAATAGATCATCCATATATCCATATATCCATCCATCCATTCTTCGGCCCATCCTTCCATCTATCAATCTCTGTTATCTATCTATCTATCTATCTATCTATCTATCTATCTATCTATCTATCTATCTATCTATCTATCTATCTATCTATCTATCTATCTATCTATCTATCTATCTATCTATCTATCTATCTATCTATCTATCTATCTATCTATCTATCTATCTATCTATCTATCTATCTATCTATCTATGTAATCTATAATCCATATATCCAGATATCCATCCATCCATTCTTCAGCCCATCCTTCCATCTATCAATCTCTGTTATCTATCTATCTATCTATCTATCTATCTATCTATCTATCTATCTATCTATCTATCTATCTATCTATCTACCTATCTATCTTATATCTATCTATCTATCTATCTATCTATCTATCTATCTATCTATCTATCTATCTTATATCTATCTATCTATCTATCTATCTATCTATCTATCTATCTATCTATCTATCTATCTATCTATCTATGTAATCTATCATCCATATATCCATATATCCATCCATCCATATATCCATCCATTCATCCTTCCACACATCCTTCCATCCATCCATCCATCCATCTCTATCTATCTATCTATCTATCTATCTATCTATCTATCTATCTATCTATCTATCTATCTATCCATCCATCCATCCATCCATCCATCCATCCATCCATCCATCCATTATCTATCTATCTATCTATCTATCTATCTATCTATCTATCTATCTATCTATCTATCTATCTATCTTATATCTATCTATCTATCTATCTATCTATCTATCTATCTATCTATCTATCTATCTATCTATCTATCTATTTATCTATCTATCTATCTATCTATCTATCTATCTATCTATCTATCTATCATCCATATATCCATATATCCATCCATCCATTCTTCGGCCCATCCATCCATCTCTGTTATCTATCTATCTATCTATCTATCTATCTATCTATCTATCTATCTATCTTATATCTATCTATCTATCTATCTATCTATCTGTCTGTCTGTCTGTCTGTCTGTCTATCTATCTATCTATCTATCTATCTATCTATCTATCTATCTATCTATCTATCTATCTATCTATCTATCTATCATCCATATATCCATATATCCATCCATCCATTCTTCGGCCCATCCATCCATCTCTGTTATCTATCTATCTATCTATCTATCTATCTATCTATCTATCTATCTATCTATCTATCTATCTATCTATCTATCTTATATCTATCTATCTATCTATCTATCTATCTGTCTGTCTGTCTGTCTGTCTGTCTATCTATCTATCTATCTATCTATCTATCTATCTATCTATCTATCTATCTATCTATCTATCTATCTATCCATCCATCCATCTATCTATCTAATCTATCATCCATATATCCATATAGATGAGAGATTGGAATCAATTCAAGGAGAACTGGCAAACAATGTACAGAGAATAAAAAAAATAGAGGAACATAATGAGAGGATTGAACTTAGACTTCAAGTTGCAGAGAATAAAACAGATATAATAAACAGGGATCTCGAAGAGGCAATTTTAAATCTAGAGCTTGAAAAATCGGCCTTCTTTCTTAGATTTCAAAATGTTACTGAACGTAAAGATGAGAACTTGCCGGAGGTCATGGCGCAAATAATTGCTAGTATGACAAATAGAACACTACAGGAAACAATAATGGATATGGATGAAATATATAGACTGAATACGAGCTATGCCCGAAAGAACAGACTACCGAAAGAAGTACATATTAGATTTACCAAAAGAATAGTTAGAGATGAAATTTATAACCTATCGAAAGAAAATACAGTCACACATAACGGTAAAGAGATACTAGTACTTAGACAAATACCAAGACGTGTAAGGGAAAAAAGGCGGCCCTATCAATTCTTATCCACCAAACTGAATAGACATAGGATATCCTTCAGGTGGCTATTACCTGAAGGAATGCTAATAACCCTACTGGATAAAAAACATAAACTCACAACAATAGAAGATGCCAGAGACTTTTACGAGCAGTATATTAAAGTAGTAGAGGAACATGAAACAAAGGCAGAGGGGGAAAGGGAGAGCTTGGAGGAGATAAGTTCAGAAGAAAATTTACTGCAAAAAGAAGAAAGTGTGAGGACGGTGGTAGTTAATTATGGTAGAGATGGTGCGACAACGAGAGCACAGGCCGAGGCAAAGAGAGCAAAACCAAGGGAAACCACTAACTGAACAGACAGTAAATCTGCTATCCCTGAACATAAATGGACTAAACTCGCCCACAAAAAGGAAATTTTTTTTCCACAAACTACTAAATCAAAATGCAGACATTATCTGTCTACAAGAAACACACATTAAAAAAGAACAACATCAGATTTTGGAATTCCCAAAGTTAGGGAAACTATTCACAGCATTATCTACACATAAGAAGCGTGGAATAGCAATATATACAAAAGCATGGTTGAATCCAAAACTACTATATTCAGATGAGGACGGTAGAACACTGATAATACAAACAAAAAATGGAAGCCAATCTGTAACGATAGTGGTTATATATGCCCCAAATATAAATCAATCAGCCTTTTTCTCCAGCTTACATAAAAAATTACTAGAAATACAGTGGGAGAAATTATTGATAATAGGCGATTTCAATGCAGTCGTGGATAGGAAAAAGGACTACAAAGGTACCAATAAGAAAAAAGCAAGAAGAGTACTACCGGCATCATTTGATCAATTGGCAACAGAATTTAATTTAAAAGACAGTTGGCGATACCAAAATCCAGACAGCAGGCACTATACCTTCTTTTCATTTCCACACAAATCATGGTCGAGGATTGATATGGCCTGGGCAAATGGGGAATTCTTAAACGATTTGGCTGAGTCTGAAATTTTTCCAAACGCCTGGGCCGACCACAATCCTTTATGGATAAAATGGAAAGAGCCAAATAGTAAAATAAGAGTAAGATGGACCTTAAACCAAACAATAACAAAGGAAAAAGATTATATTAAAATGATGCAGAAAGAATTAGATATCTTTTTTCAGATTAACACTAAAGAACAGACTTCCCTAAGAACTCTATGGGATACAACGAAGGCATACATAAGGGGGCTGTCTATAGCTTACTTGGCCAAACGTAATAAAGAGAGAAATAACAAATTAAATACATTAACAACTAAATTGCACAAATTAGAGAAAACATTGCAAGAAGACCCCAAAGATGCTAAAACATTAGAGGACCTAAATATAACCAGACATAAAATAAACTTGATAACGCAAGAGCAATTGGCCAGGAAACTTAAATTAGCAAAACAAAACTATTTCGAATCAGCCAACAAACCAGGAAGATGGCTCGCTTATAAACTTGCAAAAGAAAAAGCAGATAGAACAATTGATGCTCTTCAGGACCAAAATGGGGAAGTACATACTAGAATCACTGAGAAAAAAAATATAATTCAAACCTTTTATACCGACCTTTACAAACAGGAAGACCCAAAAGACGAAGCAATTAAAGAATATCTCAATGAAAGCAATTTGCCAATCATGCTGGAGGAGGACCCATATTTCCATCCATCCATTCTTCGGCCCATCCTTCCATCTATCAATCTCTGTTATCATCTATCTATCTATCTATCTATCTATCTATCTATCTATCTATCTATCTATCTATCTATCTATCTATCTATCTATCTATCTATCTATCTATCCATCCATCCATCCATCCATCCATCCATCCATCCATCCATCTATTATCTATCTATCTAATAGATCATCCATATATCCATATATCCATCCATCCATTCTTCGGCCCATCCTTCCATCTATCAATCTCTGTTATCTATCTATCTATCTATCTATCTATCTATCTATCTATCTATCTATCTATCTATCTATCTATCTATCTATCTATCTATCTATCTATCTATCTATCTATCTATCTATCTATCTATGTAATCTATAATCCATATATCCAGATATCCATCCATCCATTCTTCAGCCCATCCTTCCATCTATCAATCTCTGTTATCTATCTATCTATCTATCTATCTATCTATCTATCTATCTATCTATCTATCTATCTATCTATCTATCTATCTATCTATCTATCTACCTATCTATCTTATATCTATCTATCTATCTATCTATCTATCTATCTATCTATCTTATATCTATCTATCTATCTATCTATCTATCTATCTATCTATCTATCTATCTATCTATCTATCTATCTATCTATCTATCTATCTATCTATCTATCTATGTAATCTATCATCCATATATCCATATATCCATCCATCCATATATCCATCCATTCATCCTTCCACACATCCTTCCATCCATCCATCCATCTCTATCTATCTATCTATCTATCTATCTATCTATCTATCTATCTATCTATCTATCTATCTATCTATCTATCTATCCATCCATCCATCCATCCATCCATCCATCCATCCATTATCTATCTATCTATCTATCTATCTATCTATCTATCTATCTATCTATCTATCTATCTATCTATCTTATATCTATCTATCTATCTATCTATCTATCTATCTATCTATCTATCTATTTATCTATCTATCTATCTATCTATCTATCTATCTATCTATCTATCTATCTATCATCCATATATCCATATATCCATCCATCCATTCTTCGGCCCATCCATCCATCTCTGTTATCTATCTATCTATCTATCTATCTATCTATCTATCTATCTATCTATCTATCTATCTATCTATCTATCTATCTATCTATCTATCTTATATCTATCTATCTATCTATCTATCTATCTGTCTGTCTGTCTGTCTGTCTGTCTGTCTATCTATCTATCTATCTATCTATCTATCTAATCTATCTATCTATCTATCTATCTATCTAATCTATCATCCATATATCCATATAGATGAGAGATTGGAATCAATTCAAGGAGAACTGGCAAACAATGTACAGAGAATAAAAAAAATAGAGGAACATAATGAGAGGATTGAACTTAGACTTCAAGTTGCAGAGAATAAAACAGATATAATAAACAGGGATCTCGAAGAGGCAATTTTAAATCTAGAGCTTGAAAAATCGGCCTTCTTTCTTAGATTTCAAAATGTTACTGAACGTAAAGATGAGAACTTGCCGGAGGTCATGGCGCAAATAATTGCTAGTATGACAAATAGAACACTACAGGAAACAATAATGGATATGGATGAAATATATAGACTGAATACGAGCTATGCCCGAAAGAACAGACTACCGAAAGAAGTACATATTAGATTTACCAAAAGAATAGTTAGAGATGAAATTTATAACCTATCGAAAGAAAATACAGTCACACATAACGGTAAAGAGATACTAGTACTTAGACAAATACCAAGACGTGTAAGGGAAAAAAGGCGGCCCTATCAATTCTTATCCACCAAACTGAATAGACATAGGATATCCTTCAGGTGGCTATTACCTGAAGGAATGCTAATAACCCTACTGGATAAAAAACATAAACTCACAACAATAGAAGATGCCAGAGACTTTTACGAGCAGTATATTAAAGTAGTAGAGGAACATGAAACAAAGGCAGAGGGGGAAAGGGAGAGCTTGGAGGAGATAAGTTCAGAAGAAAATTTACTGCAAAAAGAAGAAAGTGTGAGGACGGTGGTAGTTAATTATGGTAGAGATGGTGCGACAACGAGAGCACAGGCCGAGGCAAAGAGAGCAAAACCAAGGGAAACCACTAACTGAACAGACAGTAAATCTGCTATCCCTGAACATAAATGGACTAAACTCGCCCACAAAAAGGAAAAATTTTTTCCACAAACTACTAAATCAAAATGCAGACATTATCTGTCTACAAGAAACACACATTAAAAAAGAACAACATCAGATTTTGGAATTCCCAAAGTTAGGGAAACTATTCACAGCATTATCTACACATAAGAAGCGTGGAATAGCAATATATACAAAAGCATGGTTGAATCCAAAACTACTATATTCAGATGAGGACGGTAGAACACTGATAATACAAACAAAAAATGGAAGCCAATCTGTAACGATAGTGGTTATATATGCCCCAAATATAAATCAATCAGCCTTTTTCTCCAGCTTACATAAAAAATTACTAGAAATACAGTGGGAGAAATTATTGATAATAGGCGATTTCAATGCAGTCGTGGATAGGAAAAAGGACTACAAAGGTACCAATAAGAAAAAAGCAAGAAGAGTACTACCGGCATCATTTGATCAATTGGCAACAGAATTTAATTTAAAAGACAGTTGGCGATACCAAAATCCAGACAGCAGGCACTATACCTTCTTTTCATTTCCACACAAATCATGGTCGAGGATTGATATGGCCTGGGCAAATGGGGAATTCTTAAACGATTTGGCTGAGTCTGAAATTTTTCCAAACGCCTGGGCCGACCACAATCCTTTATGGATAAAATGGAAAGAGCCAAATAGTAAAATAAGAGTAAGATGGACCTTAAACCAAACAATAACAAAGGAAAAAGATTATATTAAAATGATGCAGAAAGAATTAGATATCTTTTTTCAGATTAACACTAAAGAACAGACTTCCCTAAGAACTCTATGGGATACAACGAAGGCATACATAAGGGGGCTGTCTATAGCTTACTTGGCCAAACGTAATAAAGAGAGAAATAACAAATTAAATACATTAACAACTAAATTGCACAAATTAGAGAAAACATTGCAAGAAGACCCCAAAGATGCTAAAACATTAGAGGACCTAAATATAACCAGACATAAAATAAACTTGATAACGCAAGAGCAATTGGCCAGGAAACTTAAATTAGCAAAACAAAACTATTTCGAATCAGCCAACAAACCAGGAAGATGGCTCGCTTATAAACTTGCAAAAGAAAAAGCAGATAGAACAATTGATGCTCTTCAGGACCAAAATGGGGAAGTACATACTAGAATCACTGAGAAAAAAAATATAATTCAAACCTTTTATACCGACCTTTACAAACAGGAAGACCCAAAAGACGAAGCAATTAAAGAATATCTCAATGAAAGCAATTTGCCAATCATGCTGGAGGAGGACCCATATTTCCATCCATCCATTCTTCGGCCCATCCTTCCATCTATCAATCTCTGTTATCATCTATCTATCTATCTATCTATCTATCTATCTATCTATCTATCTATCTATCTATCTATCTATCTATCCATCCATCCATCCATCCATCCATCCATCCATCCATCCATCTATTATCTATCTATCTAATAGATCATCCATATATCCATATATCCATCCATCCATTCTTCGGCCCATCCTTCCATCTATCAATCTCTGTTATCTATCTATCTATCTATCTATCTATCTATCTATCTATCTATCTATCTATCTATCTATCTATCTATCTATCTATCATCTATCTATCTATCTATCTATCTATCTATCTATCTATCTATCTATCTATCTATCTATCTATCTATCTATCTATGTAATCTATAATCCATATATCCAGATATCCATCCATCCATTCTTCAGCCCATCCTTCCATCTATCAATCTCTGTTATCTATCTATCTATCTATCTATCTATCTATCTATCTATCTATCTATCTATCTATCTATCTATCTATCTATCTATCTATCTACCTATCTATCTTATATCTATCTATCTATCTATCTATCTATCTATCTATCTATCTATCTATCTTATATCTATCTATCTATCTATCTATCTATCTATCTATCTATCTATCTATCTATCTATCTATCTATCTATCTATCTATCTATGTAATCTATCATCCATATATCCATATATCCATCCATCCATATATCCATCCATTCATCCTTCCACACATCCTTCCATCCATCCATCCATCTCTATCTATCTATCTATCTATCTATCTATCTATCTATCTATCTATCTATCTATCTATCTATCTATCTATCTATCTATCTATCTATCCATCCATCCATCCATCCATCCATCCATCCATCCATTATCTATCTATCTATCTATCTATCTATCTATCTATCTATCTATCTATCTATCTATCTATCTATCTTATATCTATCTATCTATCTATCTATCTATCTATCTATCTATCTATCTATCTATCTATCTATCTATCTATTTATCTATCTATCTATCTATCTATCTATCTATCTATCTATCTATCTATCTATCTATCATCCATATATCCATATATCCATCCATCCATTCTTCGGCCCATCCATCCATCTCTGTTATCTATCTATCTATCTATCTATCTATCTATCTATCTATCTATCTATCTATCTATCTATCTATCTATCTATCTATCTATCTATCTATCTTATATCTATCTATCTATCTATCTATCTGTCTGTCTGTCTGTCTGTCTGTCTGTCTATCTATCTATCTATCTATCTATCTATCTATCTATCTATCTATCTATCTATCTATCTATCTATCTATCTATCTATCTATCTATCTATCTATCTATCTATCTATCTAATCTATCATCCATATATCCATATAGATGAGAGATTGGAATCAATTCAAGGAGAACTGGCAAACAATGTACAGAGAATAAAAAAAATAGAGGAACATAATGAGAGGATTGAACTTAGACTTCAAGTTGCAGAGAATAAAACAGATATAATAAACAGGGATCTCGAAGAGGCAATTTTAAATCTAGAGCTTGAAAAATCGGCCTTCTTTCTTAGATTTCAAAATGTTACTGAACGTAAAGATGAGAACTTGCCGGAGGTCATGGCGCAAATAATTGCTAGTATGACAAATAGAACACTACAGGAAACAATAATGGATATGGATGAAATATATAGACTGAATACGAGCTATGCCCGAAAGAACAGACTACCGAAAGAAGTACATATTAGATTTACCAAAAGAATAGTTAGAGATGAAATTTATAACCTATCGAAAGAAAATACAGTCACACATAACGGTAAAGAGATACTAGTACTTAGACAAATACCAAGACGTGTAAGGGAAAAAAGGCGGCCCTATCAATTCTTATCCACCAAACTGAATAGACATAGGATATCCTTCAGGTGGCTATTACCTGAAGGAATGCTAATAACCCTACTGGATAAAAAACATAAACTCACAACAATAGAAGATGCCAGAGACTTTTACGAGCAGTATATTAAAGTAGTAGAGGAACATGAAACAAAGGCAGAGGGGGAAAGGGAGAGCTTGGAGGAGATAAGTTCAGAAGAAAATTTACTGCAAAAAGAAGAAAGTGTGAGGACGGTGGTAGTTAATTATGGTAGAGATGGTGCGACAACGAGAGCACAGGCCGAGGCAAAGAGAGCAAAACCAAGGGAAACCACTAACTGAACAGACAGTAAATCTGCTATCCCTGAACATAAATGGACTAAACTCGCCCACAAAAAGGAAAATTTTTTTCCACAAACTACTAAATCAAAATGCAGACATTATCTGTCTACAAGAAACACACATTAAAAAAGAACAACATCAGATTTTGGAATTCCCAAAGTTAGGGAAACTATTCACAGCATTATCTACACATAAGAAGCGTGGAATAGCAATATATACAAAAGCATGGTTGAATCCAAAACTACTATATTCAGATGAGGACGGTAGAACACTGATAATACAAACAAAAAATGGAAGCCAATCTGTAACGATAGTGGTTATATATGCCCCAAATATAAATCAATCAGCCTTTTTCTCCAGCTTACATAAAAAATTACTAGAAATACAGTGGGAGAAATTATTGATAATAGGCGATTTCAATGCAGTCGTGGATAGGAAAAAGGACTACAAAGGTACCAATAAGAAAAAAGCAAGAAGAGTACTACCGGCATCATTTGATCAATTGGCAACAGAATTTAATTTAAAAGACAGTTGGCGATACCAAAATCCAGACAGCAGGCACTATACCTTCTTTTCATTTCCACACAAATCATGGTCGAGGATTGATATGGCCTGGGCAAATGGGGAATTCTTAAACGATTTGGCTGAGTCTGAAATTTTTCCAAACGCCTGGGCCGACCACAATCCTTTATGGATAAAATGGAAAGAGCCAAATAGTAAAATAAGAGTAAGATGGACCTTAAACCAAACAATAACAAAGGAAAAAGATTATATTAAAATGATGCAGAAAGAATTAGATATCTTTTTTCAGATTAACACTAAAGAACAGACTTCCCTAAGAACTCTATGGGATACAACGAAGGCATACATAAGGGGGCTGTCTATAGCTTACTTGGCCAAACGTAATAAAGAGAGAAATAACAAATTAAATACATTAACAACTAAATTGCACAAATTAGAGAAAACATTGCAAGAAGACCCCAAAGATGCTAAAACATTAGAGGACCTAAATATAACCAGACATAAAATAAACTTGATAACGCAAGAGCAATTGGCCAGGAAACTTAAATTAGCAAAACAAAACTATTTCGAATCAGCCAACAAACCAGGAAGATGGCTCGCTTATAAACTTGCAAAAGAAAAAGCAGATAGAACAATTGATGCTCTTCAGGACCAAAATGGGGAAGTACATACTAGAATCACTGAGAAAAAAAATATAATTCAAACCTTTTATACCGACCTTTACAAACAGGAAGACCCAAAAGACGAAGCAATTAAAGAATATCTCAATGAAAGCAATTTGCCAATCATGCTGGAGGAGGACCCATATTTCCATCCATCCATTCTTCGGCCCATCCTTCCATCTATCAATCTCTGTTATCATCTATCTATCTATCTATCTATCTATCTATCTATCTATCTATCTATCTATCTATCTATCTATCTATCCATCCATCCATCCATCCATCCATCCATCCATCCATCCATCTATTATCTATCTATCTAATAGATCATCCATATATCCATATATCCATCCATCCATTCTTCGGCCCATCCTTCCATCTATCAATCTCTGTTATCTATCTATCTATCTATCTATCTATCTATCTATCTATCTATCTATCTATCTATCTATCTATCTATCTATCTATCTATCTATCTATCTATCTATCTATCTATCTATCTATCTATCTATCTATCTATGTAATCTATAATCCATATATCCAGATATCCATCCATCCATTCTTCAGCCCATCCTTCCATCTATCAATCTCTGTTATCTATCTATCTATCTATCTATCTATCTATCTATCTATCTATCTATCTATCTATCTATCTATCTATCTATCTATCTATCTACCTATCTATCTTATATCTATCTATCTATCTATCTATCTATCTATCTATCTATCTATCTATCTTATATCTATCTATCTATCTATCTATCTATCTATCTATCTATCTATCTATCTATCTATCTATCTATCTATCTATGTAATCTATCATCCATATATCCATATATCCATCCATCCATATATCCATCCATTCATCCTTCCACACATCCTTCCATCCATCCATCCATCTCTATCTATCTATCTATCTATCTATCTATCTATCTATCTATCTATCTATCTATCTATCTATCTATCTATCTATCTATCTATCTATCTATCTATCTATCCATCCATCCATCCATCCATCCATCCATCCATTATCTATCTATCTATCTATCTATCTATCTATCTATCTATCTATCTATCTATCTATCTATCTATCTATCTTATATCTATCTATCTATCTATCTATCTATCTATCTATCTATCTATCTATCTATCTATCTATCTATCTATCTATCTATTTATCTATCTATCTATCTATCTATCTATCTATCTATCTATCTATCATCCATATATCCATATATCCATCCATCCATTCTTCGGCCCATCCATCCATCTCTGTTATCTATCTATCTATCTATCTATCTATCTATCTATCTATCTATCTATCTATCTATCTATCTATCTATCTATCTATCTATCTATCTTATATCTATCTATCTATCTATCTATCTATCTATCTGTCTGTCTGTCTGTCTGTCTGTCTATCTATCTATCTATCTATCTATCTATCTATCTATCTATCTATCTATCTATCTAATCTATCTATCTATCTATCTATCTATCTAATCTATCATCCATATATCCATATAGATGAGAGATTGGAATCAATTCAAGGAGAACTGGCAAACAATGTACAGAGAATAAAAAAAATAGAGGAACATAATGAGAGGATTGAACTTAGACTTCAAGTTGCAGAGAATAAAACAGATATAATAAACAGGGATCTCGAAGAGGCAATTTTAAATCTAGAGCTTGAAAAATCGGCCTTCTTTCTTAGATTTCAAAATGTTACTGAACGTAAAGATGAGAACTTGCCGGAGGTCATGGCGCAAATAATTGCTAGTATGACAAATAGAACACTACAGGAAACAATAATGGATATGGATGAAATATATAGACTGAATACGAGCTATGCCCGAAAGAACAGACTACCGAAAGAAGTACATATTAGATTTACCAAAAGAATAGTTAGAGATGAAATTTATAACCTATCGAAAGAAAATACAGTCACACATAACGGTAAAGAGATACTAGTACTTAGACAAATACCAAGACGTGTAAGGGAAAAAAGGCGGCCCTATCAATTCTTATCCACCAAACTGAATAGACATAGGATATCCTTCAGGTGGCTATTACCTGAAGGAATGCTAATAACCCTACTGGATAAAAAACATAAACTCACAACAATAGAAGATGCCAGAGACTTTTACGAGCAGTATATTAAAGTAGTAGAGGAACATGAAACAAAGGCAGAGGGGGAAAGGGAGAGCTTGGAGGAGATAAGTTCAGAAGAAAATTTACTGCAAAAAGAAGAAAGTGTGAGGACGGTGGTAGTTAATTATGGTAGAGATGGTGCGACAACGAGAGCACAGGCCGAGGCAAAGAGAGCAAAACCAAGGGAAACCACTAACTGAACAGACAGTAAATCTGCTATCCCTGAACATAAATGGACTAAACTCGCCCACAAAAAGGAAAAATTTTTTCCACAAACTACTAAATCAAAATGCAGACATTATCTGTCTACAAGAAACACACATTAAAAAAGAACAACATCAGATTTTGGAATTCCCAAAGTTAGGGAAACTATTCACAGCATTATCTACACATAAGAAGCGTGGAATAGCAATATATACAAAAGCATGGTTGAATCCAAAACTACTATATTCAGATGAGGACGGTAGAACACTGATAATACAAACAAAAAATGGAAGCCAATCTGTAACGATAGTGGTTATATATGCCCCAAATATAAATCAATCAGCCTTTTTCTCCAGCTTACATAAAAAATTACTAGAAATACAGTGGGAGAAATTATTGATAATAGGCGATTTCAATGCAGTCGTGGATAGGAAAAAGGACTACAAAGGTACCAATAAGAAAAAAGCAAGAAGAGTACTACCGGCATCATTTGATCAATTGGCAACAGAATTTAATTTAAAAGACAGTTGGCGATACCAAAATCCAGACAGCAGGCACTATACCTTCTTTTCATTTCCACACAAATCATGGTCGAGGATTGATATGGCCTGGGCAAATGGGGAATTCTTAAACGATTTGGCTGAGTCTGAAATTTTTCCAAACGCCTGGGCCGACCACAATCCTTTATGGATAAAATGGAAAGAGCCAAATAGTAAAATAAGAGTAAGATGGACCTTAAACCAAACAATAACAAAGGAAAAAGATTATATTAAAATGATGCAGAAAGAATTAGATATCTTTTTTCAGATTAACACTAAAGAACAGACTTCCCTAAGAACTCTATGGGATACAACGAAGGCATACATAAGGGGGCTGTCTATAGCTTACTTGGCCAAACGTAATAAAGAGAGAAATAACAAATTAAATACATTAACAACTAAATTGCACAAATTAGAGAAAACATTGCAAGAAGACCCCAAAGATGCTAAAACATTAGAGGACCTAAATATAACCAGACATAAAATAAACTTGATAACGCAAGAGCAATTGGCCAGGAAACTTAAATTAGCAAAACAAAACTATTTCGAATCAGCCAACAAACCAGGAAGATGGCTCGCTTATAAACTTGCAAAAGAAAAAGCAGATAGAACAATTGATGCTCTTCAGGACCAAAATGGGGAAGTACATACTAGAATCACTGAGAAAAAAAATATAATTCAAACCTTTTATACCGACCTTTACAAACAGGAAGACCCAAAAGACGAAGCAATTAAAGAATATCTCAATGAAAGCAATTTGCCAATCGTGCTGGAGGAGGACCCATATTTCCATCCATCCATTCTTCGGCCCATCCTTCCATCTATCAATCTCTGTTATCATCTATCTATCTATCTATCTATCTATCTATCTATCTATCTATCTATCTATCTATCTATCTATCTATCTATCTATCTATCCATCCATCCATCCATCCATCCATCCATCCATCCATCCATCTATTATCTATCTATCTAATAGATCATCCATATATCCATATATCCATCCATCCATTCTTCGGCCCATCCTTCCATCTATCAATCTCTGTTATCTATCTATCTATCTATCTATCTATCTATCTATCTATCTATCTATCTATCTATCTATCTATCTATCTATCTATCTATCTATCTATCTATCTATCTATCTATCTATCTATCTATCTATCTATCTATGTAATCTATAATCCATATATCCATATATCCATCCATCCATTCTTCGGCCCATCCTTCCATCTATCAATCTCTGTTATCTATCTATCTATCTATCTATCTATCTATCTATCTATCTATCTATCTATCTATCTATCTATCTATCTATCTATCTATCATCTATCTATCTATCTATCTATCTATCTATCTATCTATCTATCTATCTATCTATCTATCTATCTATGTAATCTATAATCCATATATCCAGATATCCATCCATCCATTCTTCAGCCCATCCTTCCATCTATCAATCTCTGTTATCTATCTATCTATCTATCTATCTATCTATCTATCTATCTATCTATCTATCTATCTATCTATCTATCTATCTATCTACCTATCTATCTTATATCTATCTATCTATCTATCTATCTATCTATCTATCTATCTATCTATCTATCTTATATCTATCTATCTATCTATCTATCTATCTATCTATCTATCTATCTATCTATCTATCTATCTATCTATCTATCTATCTATGTAATCTATCATCCATATATCCATATATCCATCCATCCATATATCCATCCATTCATCCTTCCACACATCCTTCCATCCATCCATCCATCTCTATCTATCTATCTATCTATCTATCTATCTATCTATCTATCTATCTATCTATCTATCTATCTATCTATCTATCTATCTATCCATCCATCCATCCATCCATCCATCCATCCATCCATTATCTATCTATCTATCTATCTATCTATCTATCTATCTATCTATCTATCTATCTATCTATCTATCTATCTTATATCTATCTATCTATCTATCTATCTATCTATCTATCTATCTATCTATCTATCTATCTATTTATCTATCTATCTATCTATCTATCTATCTATCTATCTATCTATCATCCATATATCCATATATCCATCCATCCATTCTTCGGCCCATCCATCCATCTCTGTTATCTATCTATCTATCTATCTATCTATCTATCTATCTATCTATCTATCTATCTATCTATCTATCTATCTTATATCTATCTATCTATCTATCTGTCTGTCTGTCTGTCTGTCTGTCTATCTATCTATCTATCTATCTATCTATCTATCTATCTATCTATCTATCTATCTATCTATCTATCTATCTAATCTATCATCCATATATCCATATAGATGAGAGATTGGAATCAATTCAAGGAGAACTGGCAAACAATGTACAGAGAATAAAAAAAATAGAGGAACATAATGAGAGGATTGAACTTAGACTTCAAGTTGCAGAGAATAAAACAGATATAATAAACAGGGATCTCGAAGAGGCAATTTTAAATCTAGAGCTTGAAAAATCGGCCTTCTTTCTTAGATTTCAAATTGTTACTGAACGTAAAGATGAGAACTTGCCGGAGGTCATGGCGCAAATAATTGCTAGTATGACAAATAGAACACTACAGGAAACAATAATGGATATGGATGAAATATATAGACTGAATACGAGCTATGCCCGAAAGAACAGACTACCGAAAGAAGTACATATTAGATTTACCAAAAGAATAGTTAGAGATGAAATTTATAACCTATCGAAAGAAAATACAGTCACACATAACGGTAAAGAGATACTAGTACTTAGACAAATACCAAGACGTGTAAGGGAAAAAAGGCGGCCCTATCAATTCTTATCCACCAAACTGAATAGACATAGGATATCCTTCAGGTGGCTATTACCTGAAGGAATGCTAATAACCCTACTGGATAAAAAACATAAACTCACAACAATAGAAGATGCCAGAGACTTTTACGAGCAGTATATTAAAGTAGTAGAGGAACATGAAACAAAGGCAGAGGGGGAAAGGGAGAGCTTGGAGGAGATAAGTTCAGAAGAAAATTTACTGCAAAAAGAAGAAAGTGTGAGGACGGTGGTAGTTAATTATGGTAGAGATGGTGCGACAACGAGAGCACAGGCCGAGGCAAAGAGAGCAAAACCAAGGGAAACCACTAACTGAACAGACAGTAAATCTGCTATCCCTGAACATAAATGGACTAAACTCGCCCACAAAAAGGAAAATTTTTTTCCACAAACTACTAAATCAAAATGCAGACATTATCTGTCTACAAGAAACACACATTAAAAAAGAACAACATCAGATTTTGGAATTCCCAAAGTTAGGGAAACTATTCACAGCATTATCTACACATAAGAAGCGTGGAATAGCAATATATACAAAAGCATGGTTGAATCCAAAACTACTATATTCAGATGAGGACGGTAGAACACTGATAATACAAACAAAAAATGGAAGCCAATCTGTAACGATAGTGGTTATATATGCCCCAAATATAAATCAATCAGCCTTTTTCTCCAGCTTACATAAAAAATTACTAGAAATACAGTGGGAGAAATTATTGATAATAGGCGATTTCAATGCAGTCGTGGATAGGAAAAAGGACTACAAAGGTACCAATAAGAAAAAAGCAAGAAGAGTACTACCGGCATCATTTGATCAATTGGCAACAGAATTTAATTTAAAAGACAGTTGGCGATACCAAAATCCAGACAGCAGGCACTATACCTTCTTTTCATTTCCACACAAATCATGGTCGAGGATTGATATGGCCTGGGCAAATGGGGAATTCTTAAACGATTTGGCTGAGTCTGAAATTTTTCCAAACGCCTGGGCCGACCACAATCCTTTATGGATAAAATGGAAAGAGCCAAATAGTAAAATAAGAGTAAGATGGACCTTAAACCAAACAATAACAAAGGAAAAAGATTATATTAAAATGATGCAGAAAGAATTAGATATCTTTTTTCAGATTAACACTAAAGAACAGACTTCCCTAAGAACTCTATGGGATACAACGAAGGCATACATAAGGGGGCTGTCTATAGCTTACTTGGCCAAACGTAATAAAGAGAGAAATAACAAATTAAATACATTAACAACTAAATTGCACAAATTAGAGAAAACATTGCAAGAAGACCCCAAAGATGCTAAAACATTAGAGGACCTAAATATAACCAGACATAAAATAAACTTGATAACGCAAGAGCAATTGGCCAGGAAACTTAAATTAGCAAAACAAAACTATTTCGAATCAGCCAACAAACCAGGAAGATGGCTCGCTTATAAACTTGCAAAAGAAAAAGCAGATAGAACAATTGATGCTCTTCAGGACCAAAATGGGGAAGTACATACTAGAATCACTGAGAAAAAAAATATAATTCAAACCTTTTATACCGACCTTTACAAACAGGAAGACCCAAAAGACGAAGCAATTAAAGAATATCTCAATGAAAGCAATTTGCCAATCATGCTGGAGGAGGACCCATATTTCCATCCATCCATTCTTCGGCCCATCCTTCCATCTATCAATCTCTGTTATCATCTATCTATCTATCTATCTATCTATCTATCTATCTATCTATCTATCTATCTATCTATCTATCTATCTATCTATCTATCCATCCATCCATCCATCCATCCATCCATCCATCCATCTATTATCTATCTATCTAATAGATCATCCATATATCCATATATCCATCCATCCATTCTTCGGCCCATCCTTCCATCTATCAATCTCTGTTATCTATCTATCTATCTATCTATCTATCTATCTATCTATCTATCTATCTATCTATCTATCTATCTATCTATCTATCTATCTATCTATCTATCTATCTATCTATCTATCTATCTATCTATCTATCTATCTATCTATCTATGTAATCTATAATCCATATATCCAGATATCCATCCATCCATTCTTCAGCCCATCCTTCCATCTATCAATCTCTGTTATCTATCTATCTATCTATCTATCTATCTATCTATCTATCTATCTATCTATCTATCTATCTATCTATCTATCTATCTATCTATCTACCTATCTATCTTATATCTATCTATCTATCTATCTATCTATCTATCTATCTATCTATCTATCTATCTATCTATCTTATATCTATCTATCTATCTATCTATCTATCTATCTATCTATCTATCTATCTATCTATCTATCTATCTATCTATCTATCTATGTAATCTATCA
Organism: Diadophis punctatus similis; assembly: GCA_023053685.1. Lineage (NCBI taxonomy): Eukaryota > Metazoa > Chordata > Lepidosauria > Squamata > Dipsadidae > Diadophis > Diadophis punctatus. Next base: position 230,212 of record JALIGW010000128.1, read on the forward strand.
TCCATATATCCATATATCCATCCATCCATATATCCATCCATTCATCCTTCCACACATCCTTCCATCCATCCATCCATCTCTATCTATCTATCTATCTATCTATCTATCTATCTATCTATCTATCTATCTATCTATCTATCTATCTATCTATCTATCTATCTATCTATCCATCCATCCATCCATCCATCCATCCATCCATCCATCCATTATCTATCTATCTATCTATCTATCTATCTATCTATCTATCTATCTATCTATCTATCTATCTTATATCTATCTATCTATCTATCTATCTATCTATCTATCTATTTAGCTATCTATCTATCTATCTATCTATCTATCTATCTATCTATCTATCATCCATATATCCATATATCCATCCATCCATTCTTCGGCCCATCCATCCATCTCTGTTATCTATCTATCTATCTATCTATCTATCTATCTATCTATCTATCTATCTATCTATCTATCTATCTATCTTATATCTATCTATCTATCTATCTATCTATCTATCTGTCTGTCTGTCTGTCTGTCTGTCTATCTATCTATCTATCTATCTATCTATCTATCTATCTATCTATCTAATCTATCTATCTATCTATCTATCTATCTAATCTATCATCCATATATCCATATAGATGAGAGATTGGAATCAATTCAAGGAGAACTGGCAAACAATGTACAGAGAATAAAAAAAATAGAGGAACATAATGAGAGGATTGAACTTAGACTTCAAGTTGCAGAGAATAAAACAGATATAATAAACAGGGATCTCGAAGAGGCAATTTTAAATCTAGAGCTTGAAAAATCGGCCTTCTTTCTTAGATTTCAAAATGTTACTGAACGTAAAGATGAGAACTTGCCGGAGGTCATGGCGCAAATAATTGCTAGTATGACAAATAGAACACTACAGGAAACAATAATGGATATGGATGAAATATATAGACTGAATACGAGCTATGCCCGAAAGAACAGACTACCGAAAGAAGTACATATTAGATTTACCAAAAGAATAGTTAGAGATGAAATTTATAACCTATCGAAAGAAAATACAGTCACACATAACGGTAAAGAGATACTAGTACTTAGACAAATACCAAGACGTGTAAGGGAAAAAAGGCGGCCCTATCAATTCTTATCCACCAAACTGAATAGACATAGGATATCCTTCAGGTGGCTATTACCTGAAGGAATGCTAATAACCCTACTGGATAAAAAACATAAACTCACAACAATAGAAGATGCCAGAGACTTTTACGAGCAGTATATTAAAGTAGTAGAGGAACATGAAACAAAGGCAGAGGGGGAAAGGGAGAGCTTGGAGGAGATAAGTTCAGAAGAAAATTTACTGCAAAAAGAAGAAAGTGTGAGGACGGTGGTAGTTAATTATGGTAGAGATGGTGCGACAACGAGAGCACAGGCCGAGGCAAAGAGAGCAAAACCAAGGGAAACCACTAACTGAACAGACAGTAAATCTGCTATCCCTGAACATAAATGGACTAAACTCGCCCACAAAAAGGAAAAATTTTTTCCACAAACTACTAAATCAAAATGCAGACATTATCTGTCTACAAGAAACACACATTAAAAAAGAACAACATCAGATTTTGGAATTCCCAAAGTTAGGGAAACTATTCACAGCATTATCTACACATAAGAAGCGTGGAATAGCAATATATACAAAAGCATGGTTGAATCCAAAACTACTATATTCAGATGAGGACGGTAGAACACTGATAATACAAACAAAAAATGGAAGCCAATCTGTAACGATAGTGGTTATATATGCCCCAAATATAAATCAATCAGCCTTTTTCTCCAGCTTACATAAAAAATTACTAGAAATACAGTGGGAGAAATTATTGATAATAGGCGATTTCAATGCAGTCGTGGATAGGAAAAAGGACTACAAAGGTACCAATAAGAAAAAAGCAAGAAGAGTACTACCGGCATCATTTGATCAATTGGCAACAGAATTTAATTTAAAAGACAGTTGGCGATACCAAAATCCAGACAGCAGGCACTATACCTTCTTTTCATTTCCACACAAATCATGGTCGAGGATTGATATGGCCTGGGCAAATGGGGAATTCTTAAACGATTTGGCTGAGTCTGAAATTTTTCCAAACGCCTGGGCCGACCACAATCCTTTATGGATAAAATGGAAAGAGCCAAATAGTAAAATAAGAGTAAGATGGACCTTAAACCAAACAATAACAAAGGAAAAAGATTATATTAAAATGATGCAGAAAGAATTAGATATCTTTTTTCAGATTAACACTAAAGAACAGACTTCCCTAAGAACTCTATGGGATACAACGAAGGCATACATAAGGGGGCTGTCTATAGCTTACTTGGCCAAACGTAATAAAGAGAGAAATAACAAATTAAATACATTAACAACTAAATTGCACAAATTAGAGAAAACATTGCAAGAAGACCCCAAAGATGCTAAAACATTAGAGGACCTAAATATAACCAGACATAAAATAAACTTGATAACGCAAGAGCAATTGGCCAGGAAACTTAAATTAGCAAAACAAAACTATTTCGAATCAGCCAACAAACCAGGAAGATGGCTCGCTTATAAACTTGCAAAAGAAAAAGCAGATAGAACAATTGATGCTCTTCAGGACCAAAATGGGGAAGTACATACTAGAATCACTGAGAAAAAAAATATAATTCAAACCTTTTATACCGACCTTTACAAACAGGAAGACCCAAAAGACGAAGCAATTAAAGAATATCTCAATGAAAGCAATTTGCCAATCGTGCTGGAGGAGGACCCATATTTCCATCCATCCATTCTTCGGCCCATCCTTCCATCTATCAATCTCTGTTATCATCTATCTATCTATCTATCTATCTATCTATCTATCTATCTATCTATCTATCTATCTATCTATCTATCTATCTATCTATCTATCTATCTATCTATCTATCTATCCATCCATCCATCCATCCATCCATCCATCCATCCATCTATTATCTATCTATCTAATAGATCATCCATATATCCATATATCCATCCATCCATTCTTCGGCCCATCCTTCCATCTATCAATCTCTGTTATCTATCTATCTATCTATCTATCTATCTATCTATCTATCTATCTATCTATCTATCTATCTATCTATCTATCTATCTATCTATCTATCTATCTATCTATCTATCTATGTAATCTATAATCCATATATCCATATATCCATCCATCCATTCTTCAGCCCATCCTTCCATCTATCAATCTCTGTTATCTATCTATCTATCTATCTATCTATCTATCTATCTATCTATCTATCTATCTATCTATCTATCTATCTATCTATCTATCTACCTATCTATCTTATATCTATCTTATATCTATCTATCTATCTATCTATCTATCTATCTATCTATCTTATATCTATCTATCTATCTATCTATCTATCTATCTATCTATCTATCTATCTATCTATCTATCTATCTATCTATCTATCTATCTATCTATCTATGTAATCTATCATCCATATATCCATATATCCATCCATCCATATATCCATCCATTCATCCTTCCACACATCCTTCCATCCATCCATCCATCTCTATCTATCTATCTATCTATCTATCTATCTATCTATCTATCTATCTATCTATCTATCTATCTATCTATCTATCTATCTATCTATCTATCTATCTATCTATCCATCCATCCATCCATCCATCCATCCATCCATCCATTATCTATCTATCTATCTATCTATCTATCTATCTATCTATCTATCTATCTATCTATCTTATATCTATCTATCTATCTATCTATCTATCTATCTATCTATCTATCTATCTATCTATCTATTTATCTATCTATCTATCTATCTATCTATCTATCTATCTATCTATCTATCATCCATATATCCATATATCCATCCATCCATTCTTCGGCCCATCCATCCATCTCTGTTATCTATCTATCTATCTATCTATCTATCTATCTATCTATCTATCTATCTATCTATCTATCTATCTATCTATCTGTCTGTCTGTCTGTCTGTCTGTCTGTCTGTCTGTCTGTCTGTCTGTCTGTCTATCTATCTATCTATCTATCTATCTATCTATCTATCTATCTATCTATCTATCCATCTATCTATCTATCTAATCTATCATCCATATATCCATATAGATGAGAGATTGGAATCAATTCAAGGAGAACTGGCAAACAATGTACAGAGAATAAAAAAAATAGAGGAACATAATGAGAGGATTGAACTTAGACTTCAAGTTGCAGAGAATAAAACAGATATAATAAACAGGGATCTCGAAGAGGCAATTTTAAATCTAGAGCTTGAAAAATCGGCCTTCTTTCTTAGATTTCAAAATGTTACTGAACGTAAAGATGAGAACTTGCCGGAGGTCATGGCGCAAATAATTGCTAGTATGACAAATAGAACACTACAGGAAACAATAATGGATATGGATGAAATATATAGACTGAATACGAGCTATGCCCGAAAGAACAGACTACCGAAAGAAGTACATATTAGATTTACCAAAAGAATAGTTAGAGATGAAATTTATAACCTATCGAAAGAAAATACAGTCACACATAACGGTAAAGAGATACTAGTACTTAGACAAATACCAAGACGTGTAAGGGAAAAAAGGCGGCCCTATCAATTCTTATCCACCAAACTGAATAGACATAGGATATCCTTCAGGTGGCTATTACCTGAAGGAATGCTAATAACCCTACTGGATAAAAAACATAAACTCACAACAATAGAAGATGCCAGAGACTTTTACGAGCAGTATATTAAAGTAGTAGAGGAACATGAAACAAAGGCAGAGGGGGAAAGGGAGAGCTTGGAGGAGATAAGTTCAGAAGAAAATTTACTGCAAAAAGAAGAAAGTGTGAGGACGGTGGTAGTTAATTATGGTAGAGATGGTGCGACAACGAGAGCACAGGCCGAGGCAAAGAGAGCAAAACCAAGGGAAACCACTAACTGAACAGACAGTAAATCTGCTATCCCTGAACATAAATGGACTAAACTCGCCCACAAAAAGGAAATTTTTTTTCCACAAACTACTAAATCAAAATGCAGACATTATCTGTCTACAAGAAACACACATTAAAAAAGAACAACATCAGATTTTGGAATTCCCAAAGTTAGGGAAACTATTCACAGCATTATCTACACATAAGAAGCGTGGAATAGCAATATATACAAAAGCATGGTTGAATCCAAAACTACTATATTCAGATGAGGACGGTAGAACACTGATAATACAAACAAAAAATGGAAGCCAATCTGTAACGATAGTGGTTATATATGCCCCAAATATAAATCAATCAGCCTTTTTCTCCAGCTTACATAAAAAATTACTAGAAATACAGTGGGAGAAATTATTGATAATAGGCGATTTCAATGCAGTCGTGGATAGGAAAAAGGACTACAAAGGTACCAATAAGAAAAAAGCAAGAAGAGTACTACCGGCATCATTTGATCAATTGGCAACAGAATTTAATTTAAAAGACAGTTGGCGATACCAAAATCCAGACAGCAGGCACTATACCTTCTTTTCATTTCCACACAAATCATGGTCGAGGATTGATATGGCCTGGGCAAATGGGGAATTCTTAAACGATTTGGCTGAGTCTGAAATTTTTCCAAACGCCTGGGCCGACCACAATCCTTTATGGATAAAATGGAAAGAGCCAAATAGTAAAATAAGAGTAAGATGGACCTTAAACCAAACAATAACAAAGGAAAAAGATTATATTAAAATGATGCAGAAAGAATTAGATATCTTTTTTCAGATTAACACTAAAGAACAGACTTCCCTAAGAACTCTATGGGATACAACGAAGGCATACATAAGGGGGCTGTCTATAGCTTACTTGGCCAAACGTAATAAAGAGAGAAATAACAAATTAAATACATTAACAACTAAATTGCACAAATTAGAGAAAACATTGCAAGAAGACCCCAAAGATGCTAAAACATTAGAGGACCTAAATATAACCAGACATAAAATAAACTTGATAACGCAAGAGCAATTGGCCAGGAAACTTAAATTAGCAAAACAAAACTATTTCGAATCAGCCAACAAACCAGGAAGATGGCTCGCTTATAAACTTGCAAAAGAAAAAGCAGATAGAACAATTGATGCTCTTCAGGACCAAAATGGGGAAGTACATACTAGAATCACTGAGAAAAAAAATATAATTCAAACCTTTTATACCGACCTTTACAAACAGGAAGACCCAAAAGACGAAGCAATTAAAGAATATCTCAATGAAAGCAATTTGCCAATCGTGCTGGAGGAGGACCCATATTTCCATCCATCCATTCTTCGGCCCATCCTTCCATCTATCAATCTCTGTTATCATCTATCTATCTATCTATCTATCTATCTATCTATCCATCCATCCATCCATCCATCCATCCATCCATCCATCCATCCATCCATCTATTATCTATCTATCTAATAGATCATCCATATATCCATATATCCATCCATCCATTCTTCGGCCCATCCTTCCATCTATCAATCTCTGTTATCTATCTATCTATCTATCTATCTATCTATCTATCTATCTATCTATCTATCTATCTATCTATCTATCTATCTATCTATCTATCTATCTATCTATCTATCTATGTAATCTATAATCCATATATCCATATATCCATCCATCCATTCTTCAGCCCATCCTTCCATCTATCAATCTCTGTTATCTATCTATCTATCTATCTATCTATCTATCTATCTATCTATCTATCTATCTATCTATCTATCTATCTATCTTATATCTATCTATCTATCTATCTATCTATCTATCTATCTATCTATCTATCTATCTATCTATCTATCTATCTATCTATCTATCTATGTAATCTATCATCCATATATCCATATATCCATCCATCCATATATCCATCCATTCATCCTTCCACACATCCTTCCATCCATCCATCCATCCATCTCTATCTATCTATCTATCTATCTATCTATCTATCTATCTATCTATCTATCTATCTATCTATCTATCTATCTATCTATCTATCTATCCATCCATCCATCCATCCATCTATTATCTATCTATCTATCTATCTATCTATCTATCTATCTATCTATCTATCTATCTATCTATCTATCTATCTTATATCTATCTATCTATCTATCTATCTATCTATCTATCTATCTATCTATCTATCTATCTATCTATTTATCTATCTATCTATCTATCTATCATCCATATATCCATATATCCATCCATCCATTCTTCGGCCCATCCATCCATCTCTGTTATCTATCTATCTATCTATCTATCTATCTATCTATCTATCTATCTATCTATCTATCTATCTATCTATCTATCTATCCATCCATCCATCCATCCATCCATCCATCCATCTATTATCTATCTATCTAATAGATCATCCATATATCCATATATCCATCCATCCATTCTTCGGCCCATCCATCTTATCTTATCTTATCTTATCTTATCTTATCTTATCTTATCTTATCTTATCTTATCTTATCTTATCTCTCTCTCTATCTTATCTATCTATCTATCTATCTATCTATCTATCTATCTATCTATCTATCTATCTATCTATCTATCTATCTATCTATCTATCTATCTATCTATCTACCTACCTACCCACCCACCCACCCACCCACCTACCTACCTACCTACCTACCTACCAGCTAATTTTTTAGGATCTAAATGCCACCTATAAAACATCTTGTAAAAGTTCTCTCTCAGGTTTTGGGCATGTGTGAATTTTACATTTCTTACCCATATCTTCTCCCATATTTCCATCATTACTGGTTCTTCGAAATTTTGTTCCCACTTTATCATGCAGTCTTTAACTAGTTCTGTTTCAGAATCTATTTCTATCAATATATTATATAACCTTTTTATATGCATTTGACTTTTTTCCCTAATTTGTTTTATTAGATTGTGCTCATTTTGCGTAATACCAATTTTCTGGTCTTTTTTTCATCTGGCCTGTAGCTGTCCATACTGGAACCAGGTTTGGATTATCCTTTCCTCTTTTAATATGTTCAGAGGTTTTAGATGTAATACCCCTCTTTCTATGGTAAGAAGCTTTCTGTATGTAGTTACATCCTGTTTTTGTTCTATGCTTATATTCTCTATTGCGTGTCTGGGTATTGCCCACATAGGTATCTTATCATTTAATTTATATCGATATTTTTTCCAGACACGCAATAGAGCATTCCTTAGAATATGACTTTTAAAAGTCTTATCCACCTTCTTATCATATATTAAATAAGCATGCCAACCATATACCAAATCATACCCTTCAATGTTCAGTATTCTATCCTCTGTTGAATTAATCCAATCACTAATTATTGATAAAGCTACTGCTTCATAATATAATTTTAAGTTTGGCATTTCAAATCTCCTTTCTCTCGTACATCTTGCATTATTTTAAGTTTTATTCTCGGTTTCTTCCCTGCCCAGACAAATTTATTAATACCCTTCTGCCATTCTTCCAAATTTGCATCTTTTTTGAGTTTTGGTATCATTTGAAAAAGAAATAAGAACTTAGGCAAAACATTCATTTTAACTGCTGCTATCCTTTCCAGCAAAGACAATTGTAGTTTTTCCCATTTATTCATTTCTACCTGTATTCTATGCCATAATGGTTCGTAATTATGCTTATATAATTTCCCATTTGAAGTTGTAATATAAACTCCTAAATATTTGACCTTTTTTACTATCTCACATCCTGTTATTCTTTCTAATTCTTCTCTTTGATTTGTGTTCATATTTTTAACTATCATCTTTGTTTTCCCTAAATTTATTTTAAACCCAGATACTTGACCATATTGATTAATTATATTCATTAAAGCCGTAGTTGATTTCCCCGGTTGGATTAAAGTTACAACCAAGTCATCTGCAAATGCTCGTAATCTGTATTCATAATGTCTAATCTTAATTCCCTGTAAATCATCTGACCCCGGTATTTTATTCAGCAATAACTCCAGGGTTAAGATAAACAATAATGGAGATAGGGGACAACCCTGTCTTGTTCCTTTTTCAATTTTAAAAGGTTCTGTTAAGCTACCATTAACTATAATTTGTGCTGTTTGTTCCTGGTATATTGCCTTGATAGATTGTGTAAAATGCTCTCCAATTTGCATCTTTTGTATTATTTTCATTAAAAATTGTCAATTCACTCGATCAAATGCTTTCTCCGCATCCAGAAATATAAGCGCTGCGGGGGACTTGGTTGTTTTTTTCAAGATACTCCAATATATTAACAATTTGTCTTACATTACTTTTCATTTGTCTCCCTTGTATAAAACCAGATTGGTCATTGTGAATCACTTGTCGTATAACTAACATCAACCTATTTGCTAATATCTTAGCAAAGATTTTATAATCTATGTTGAGTAGTGATATAGGCCTATAATTTTTTGGCTGACTAAGATCTTGATCTTCTTTCGGAATCAGGGAGATAAAGGCTGTTCTCCAAGATGGGGGTACCCTTCCTTCCAATTGAATTGCATTAAATAGTTCCTTAAGAGGTTCTACCATTTCTAATTGTAAATTTTTATAATAAACGCTGTCAGTCCATCTGTACCAGGTGCCTTCCCAGCTTTTAACTGTTTAATTACTAATAGGATTTCCTCCGAAGTTATTGGTTGGTTCATTCTCTCCCTTTGCTCATCCTTAACTATAGGTATTTTCTCTTTCTCCAAGTACCTATCTATGTCTAAACCTTGTATTTTATCACCAGTGTACAGTCTTGTATAAAATTCTAAAAAAGCCTTTTTGATCATATCCTGTTGATAAACTTCTTTACCTTTATAATCTATTTTTTCTATAGTATGACATTTTTGTTTTTTCCTCATCATATATGCTAACCATCTGCCTGATTTATTTGCATTGCAAAAAGTATTATGTTTAGCATATAATAAATTAGTAGCCACCTGATCTGACATCAGCATATTAAATTGCGCTCGTAATAAGGTAATTGCCTCTTTTGTCTTCTTATCACCTGGGTTAGATATTAGCTCCTGCTCTTTCTTCTTTGTCTCTTCCTCTAATTCCTTTCATTTTTCCCCCTGTCTATATCTATATAAATTATTTAAATTTATTAAAACTCCTCTCATATACGCTTTACTTGCATCCCAGACCATTTCCATAGATGTTCCCTTATTCATATTAAAGGCAAAATATTCTTTCAACAGTTTTTTACATTCGTTAACATTTTTCTCATATCTGAATAAATTTTCATTTAACCTCCAAGACCTTCTAGGTTCCTTTCCATATTCCAATTCCATCCAAACCGGGTTATGATCTGTTAAAGCTCTCGAACATATCTTCGTCTTCTTTACCTTAGAAAGAAAATCATTTGTGATTAATATAAAATCAATCCTAGAAAAGGATTGATGCCTATCAGAAAAAAATGTAAAGTCCTGTTCTTTAGCATTCCTTTCCCGCCAGATGTTTCTTAGCTCGATATCGTCCATCATATCAAAAAAAGACTTAGGTAATCTTGCACGTGCTTGAATATTTTGCAATGAGCCCTTCTTGTCTTGCTTGGTATCCAAAACACCATTCCATTAATATACACGATCTGTAATCCCATTGTATTAACTTGGTATGGAGCAACTTATAAATTTTTTCTTGTTGTTGATTGGGGCCATATACTCCCATTAAGAGTATCTTTTTCCCTTCTAATAGTAATTCGATTGCAATATATCTTGAGAGTCTGCTTCAATTAATTCAGCCTTTATAGCCCTTCTTAAGTATATAACTATACCATTTTTCTTCTCCGAGGCAGAAGCTACAAAGTGTTGTCCCAATCTTGCATTCATCAAGTATTTCTGATCATTTATTCTAATATGTGTTTCTTGCAGGCAAATTACCTCATTTTTAAATTGTTTCAAATAGTGGTATATTTTTTCCTTTTTTGTGGTGAATTTAAACCATTAACATTCCAGGTTAAAAATTTAATTGTCATCTTCAGCTCTCTGAAGCTTTTTTTTTAAATTGAAAAAGTTTTATACGTACAAAGTACAAACATTTTTTTCTTTTTTCTCCCCCCTCCCCCCTCTTCCCCCCATCCCTCCCCCCCATCTCCCCCTCCCCCCTCCCTGGACTTCCCAGAACATACACAGGGTATAATATAAAGTACACAAATATAAAACTAAAATATGCTAACAAATTATTAACTTCCAAATATCTTTAGGTCTTAACTCCTTATACTATAGATTAAACAAAAAACTAAAAATTTAAAATATATCCTTCACTATCTCTTTGGATCTTCTTAGTCTGATACTGAAGTGGAGCTGAAGTGGTGCAGTGGTTAAATGCTGCAACTGCAGGCTGACTGCTAGTTCAACAGTTCAGCTGTTCAAATCTCACTAGGCTCAAGGTTGACGCAGCCTTCCATCCTTCCGAGGTCGGTAAAATGAGGACCCAGATTGTTGGGGGCAATATGCTGAACTCTGTAAACCGCTTAGAGAGTGCTGTAAAGCACTATGAAGCGGTATATAAGAAAAGTGCTATTGCTATATTGCTATTACTTGATTTGAATATAGTCAGTCCATCTTCTCCATTGCCAAATGTATCATTTGAATAGTCTTTAAAATGTTCTAAAATTTTAGCCATCTCTGCCAAATGCACATCTCTTAGTGTTCATTTTTGAATAGTAGATGAATCTTCCTCTTCCAGTATTGTGCCGCCAGCAACCTGGCAGCAATTGTTAAATTCAAAACCAGCTTAAGCCATATATAAAAATACATCACATCTTCTCATCCACTTAGTCTCTATTACATTACTACATTACATTACAATCTATACTTATTCCCAACCTATAATATAAATTCAATCTTATTCTTAAAAACAAATTTAATCTCTATTACATTACATTACCTTCTATACTTATTCCCCAACCTGTAATGTTAATTTAATCTTATTCTTTAAAACCAATTTAATCTCTATTACATTACATTGCAATCTATATTTATTCCCCATAGGTAATCTTATGATCTAATTTCTCTAACCTTATGCAACCTTATATATGCATTTGACTTTTATATCTTATTTATTTTAAATTATTCTACTATTACTAAAACATCAGTTTATTATTCCTTTCACCTTCAAACCTACAGCCATCAGTAATTCTTTAAGTTGGCATCTGAAATTATGCTGATTTAGTTCTTCACTTTGAAGAGTTGAGAACTGAAGTGGATGATTTAATTCTTCTTCACTTTCAACAATTACTTCTCTAATCTGTCTTGGATCCTTTGTTTCTTCTTGACTGTTCAGAGTTCCTCTCTGATCTACAATCCACAAATCTTCTTTTTCCTCTTTTTTAACTTCCTCATTTCTTTTGCCTTCTGGTGATTTTGGTCTCCCAACCTTTAACACGTTAGCAAAAAAATCTTTTGCTTTACAAATCGTATTGAGTCTATATCTTTCTCCCATGTAAGTAACGAGTAATCCAGCTGGAATCACCCATTTATACCTTATTTGTTGCTTTTTCAATTCTGACACCAGAAAGGTATAATCATTGCGTGCTTTCAGTATTTTTGGAGGAATTTCCTTAAATGTCAAAACCTCCTGTTCATCCACCTTAAGTTTGTTTTCAAAAGTCGCCTGTAAGATTCGGTTTCGCAATGTCCTTGTAGTAAAATATATTACAATGTCTCTTGGCAAATGTTTCTGTGTGGCAAACCAGGAATTGACATGGTATATTTTTTCAATCTGCCAGCCCAATTCCGCTTTTGTTCCCCCCAAAATCTGCACAAATGCTTCCAAAATCTTTTCTTTTAAATTCTCTTTTTTTTTTCTTCTTTTGCCTCTCTTAATCTTAAAGCAAATTCCATATCATTATACTGGATCATCGTTAAATCTGCCTCAGTTCCTTCAATTTTGTTCTGAATCTCTACTACTTTTTCACCCAAAGTCACAGTAGTTTGTTTAATTTCAGCCACGTCTTTTTCCAATAATTCCATATTGACTGCAACAGCTTTAAATACAGATGCCACATCGTCTCTAGTTTGTTGAATCTGAGATGAAAACTCCTCTGAGACAGCTTGTATTTTTTCATTAATTTCAGTAATTTTCCCATTAATTTCTTTAATTTTTTTATTAACCACAGAGGCAATTTCTTTCTGCATATCTTTCATGGCTTGCTGCCACTTTTCAAGCGTTAAAGTCTGTGTTGGAGGGACAAAATCTTGCAGATTAACAATATGAGTGGGGAAACGTTCAACTCTTCCTATTCCTTTAAAAGGAACAGTCTTTGCCAGTTTTAAACCCATCTTCAATTTGTATTAATTTTTGTATATTGTTAAAAAGCCAAAAAACAAAGTTCATCAAGGTAAAGAGTAAAAAATAAAAAGGTTTCTTACAAGCGTCTATTAACAAACAGAGCTCTCACTAGCTCTCGATAACTTTCACTTTTCCACGCCCTTTCAAATTCCAAGCGCCATCTTTTGCATATTAGCTACTTTGTTACTTCCAAAAAAACACAAAGAGCACCGGAGTTAAGTTAGAATACTTGCAGTTAAAATTCTCCTGGTATGTTCCGTCTGCTACATTGTTTAAAATAGTAATATCCATTTGTTGCAAGCAGAGATGGTCGCAGCTTCTTGCTCCGCTAAAAAAAAAGCGGAGGCATTCCAGGTCCGGAGCTGTTGACAGGCTTCTAGGGAGCCCTCACCCTTCGCACCCCAGAGCTTCTTCTAGGGTACTTGGGGGGCTCTACCTCGGCCCATCTGCTCTTCTCCCTTCCCTTTGCCCGGGAAAGGAGTTTCCAAGCCGCCAGACAGCTGATGTGGCTAATCTGGCGGCTTTAACGGAGCCTGGGATCAGACGCTCATAAGGAGCGTCCGACGAGGCTTGCGGAGCCACCGGAAGTCCTCCCTGTTTGCTGGTTCATTTGTTGAGAACTGATTTCTTAGCTTTTCAGAGTACCTTCTTTTTGCTGCTCTGATCTCCCTTGTTAATACATTTCTGGCCTGATTGTACAGCATTTTATCACCTTTTCTGTAGGCTTCCTCTTTGGAATGACGTAGCTGCTTAAGTTTAGCTGTGAACCAAGGTTTGTTGCTGTATATTCGCAAGCTCCTGGTCGGTACACATAGGTCTTCACAGAAGCTGACATATGATGTTACAGTATCTGTGAGTTCATCCAGGTCTGCAGAGGTATCTTCAAAAATATTCCAATCAGTGCAGTCAAAGCAAGCCTGTAGCTTTAACTTTGCCTCCTCAGTCCAAGTCTTCACTGTTTTAATTGTTGGTTTTGTGGTTTTAAGTCTTTGCATGTAAGCAGGTACAAGGTAGGGGATATAGTCACCACCCCGCTGTCATGGTCAGATCATTTCCTACTGAGGTTGGATTTCGCAGCCCCATTCCTCCCCCGCAGGGAGGCGGGACCGACTAGGTGGTTCCGCCCCAGGCGCCTAATGGAGCCGGAAGGATTCCAGAGGGAACTTGGGGAAATACCTGAAACCCTGGTACACAATTTGGCTGATTCCCTGGTGGCTGCTTGGAACACCGCAGCATCAGCGGCGTTAGACCGGATTGTGCCTTTGCGACCTCTCCGCGGCAGTGGATCCCGGAAAGTTCCCTGGTTTACCGAGGAGCTCCGGGAGATGAAACGCCAGAAGAGACGTCTGGAGCGACGCTGGAGAGCCAGTAAAACCGAGTCTGATCGAACACTATTAAGAACCTACATCAAGTCTTATTTAGTGGCGATAAGGGCGGCAAAACGATCTCATTTTTCCGCTCTTACTGCGGAATTCGCCCAGCCGCCTTGTTTAGGGTGACTCGCTCCCTCCTTGCCAAAGGGGGGAGCGAGGAACACTTGCAAGGTAGAGCTGAGGAATTCACGCACTTTCTGTCGGATAAAGTCGCTCAGATCCGGTCAAACCTGGACTCCGGCTGGGCAGAGTCCTCTGAGATGACAGGGGCAAGTCTTAGTCCACCGTTGTGGGTGGAGTTTGGGCCTGTTTCTCCTGAAGACGTGGACATAGCCATGGGTGCGATGAGTGCTTCCACCTGTTTATTGGACCCGTGCCCCTCCTGGTTGGTTTCGGCCAGCAGGGAGGTGGCACGAGGCTGGATCCAGGCGGTGGTCATCGCTTCTTTGATGGAGGGATCCGTACCGCAGCCGTTAAAAGTTGCGGTGGTGAGACCCCTCCTGAAGAAGCCTTCCCTGGACCCAGCGGACTTGAAGAACTTTCGTCCGGTCTCCAACTTACCTTTCTTAGGTAAAGTTGTTGAGAAGGTGGTGGCTGCTCAGCTTCTGCGGCTATTGGAGGAAACGGATCATCTAGACTCCTATCAGTCGGGTTTCAGGCGCGGCTTCAGTACAGAAACTGCCTTGGTCGCTCTGATGGATGATCTCTGGTGAGCCCGGGATGGTGGAAATTCCTCCATCCTGGTGCTACTTGACCTCTCAGCGGCTTTCGATACCATCGACCATGGTATCCTTCTGCATCGTCTCGGTGAGTTGGGAGTGGGAGGCACCGTTTTACGGTGGTTCTCCTCTTATCTCACCGATAGGATGCAGTCGGTGTTAACAGGAGGGCAGAGATCGTCCCCTAGGCCCCTGTCATGCTGGGTGCCTCAGGGTTCGGTCCTCTCGCCCATCTTGTTCAACATTTACATGAAACCGCTGGGCGAGATCATCCGGAGTCACGGGGTGAGTTTTCACCAGTACGCTGATGACACCCAGCTGTACATCACCACCCCGTCTCAATTCAGTGAGGCAGCTGATGTAATGTGCCGATGCCTGGACGACGTTAGGACCTGGATGGGGAGGAACAGACTCAGACTCAACCCTGACAAGACTGAGTGGCTGTGGATATTGCCTCCTAAGGACTATGACAACTGTCCCTCCTTGGTTCTTGAGGGAGGTAAATTAACTCCCTCGGAACAGGTCCGCAATTTGGGGGTCCTCCTAGATCCACAGCTAAAATTAGACCAACACCTTACAGCTGTGGCTAGGGGGGCCTATGCACAGGTTCGCCTGGTGCACCAATTGCAGCCATACTTGGAGAAGGAGGCTCTACTCACGGTCACTCATGCCCTTGTCACCTCCCGACTGGACTACTGCAATGCGCTCTACATGGGGCTACCCTTGAAGAATATTCGGAGACTTCAGTTGGTGCAAAATGTGGCTGCGCGTGCTGTGGTGGGTGTGCCAAGGTACACCCACGTTACACCTATACTCCGCCAGCTGCATTGGTTGCCCATCGGTCTCCAGGTACAATTCAAGGTATTGATCATCATCTTTAAAGCCCTGCATGGCTTAGGACCAGGTTACCTTTGGGACCGCATTCTGCCTCATACTTCCCTTCGACCGGTTAGGGCCCACAGAGTAGGCCTCCTCCAGGTCCCGTCAGCCAAACAATGCCGGCTGGCGGGCCCCAGGGGGAGGGTCTTCTCTGTGGGGGCCCCCGTGCTCTGGAACCAACTTCCCCCAGAGACCCGAACTATCCCCACCCTGCTGGCCTTCTGAAAAGCTGTGAAGACATAGCTCTTCCTGCAGGCAGGGGGAGGAGACTAGTTCCATCAGAGCTCCCCCCGGTATGACTGATGGTAAACATTTTTGACATTTTGTATATTTTTAACTGCTGTTTTTAACTGTTATTTATTATCAGTGTTCTCGTAAAATTGCTGTACGCCGCCCTGAGTCCCTCGGGAGTAGGGCGGCATAGAAGAACCAATAATAAATAAATAAATAAATAAAAGGTGAATCATGCAATGATCAGAGTGTCCTACAGCTGCTCATGGTAAGGACCTATAAGCATCTTTTAGTGTTGTGTAGCAATGGTCTAAAGTATTCTTGCCTCTAGTGGGACAATTGACATGCTGAAAGTATTTTGGTAGCTCTTTCCTTAAGTTTGCCTTGTTTAAATCTCCCAAAATAATGGCCAGTGAATCAGAGTATTTGGCTTCAGCCTCCATAATCTGATCAGCTAGAGTTCGTAAAGCCTTGTTTACGCAGGCTTGTGGTGGGATATACACCGTAATTAGTAGAAATGCATTAAACTCTCGAGGAGAGTAAAAGGGTTTGCAATTGATGAATAAGGACTCCAAGTTTTCATCACAGAATTTTTGTATTACAGTTATGTCCTGAGACCAGCTGTTGTTGATATATATACATAAGCCTCCTCCCTCCCCCCCCCCCCGATAATTCTGCAGTCCTGTCTGCTCTAAGTATCTGAAACCCTGGTATATGCATGCTATTGTCATCAATTTCCTCATTTAGCCAGGATTCAATAAAGCACAGGGCAGATGCATTGTGAAAATCAGAATTGCATCTGTTTAAAAGGAGCATTTCATCCATCTTGTTAGCAAGTGAATGTACATTGGTAAGAAAGATTGAAGGGAGCGGGTTTTTTTAATTCCCTTATTCCTTAGTCCAGTGGTCCCCAACCTTTTTATTGCCGTGGACCGGTCAACGTTTGATAATTTTTCCGCGGCCCACGGCGTCGCGTTGATTATTAAATCAAAACAATCTCAAATATAAACAATTTTAATTTAATTGTATTTAAACATGGCATCAAAATAAAATACAGTTACAACAAAATTAATATAACTTAATTTAACATTTTAACTCTCTGGATTCTAGTGACTAGAACACTAAATCAATGAGAACCCTGAGCTTGTTTCTCTGCAATGAGACGGTTCCATCTGGGGATAATAATCCCCTTTACCTGCTGCACCGCAGACAGGCCCTCCTGTACACGTTACTTTCAATACTGATGAGCCGCGCACAGAAGCCCCGCCCCCACGCTGATCAGCTGGGCCGGGGCACGTCGGCAGACGCAGGAGTCCCGTCCCTGCGCTTATTATTGGGACTTGCAGGACTCGCAAAAGTCGCAGGACCCACCGCCGCCGCTGCACAGAAGACGCAGTAGCAGGGCGGCCCAGTACCATTTGTTCTGCGGACCGGTACCGGGCCGCGGACCGGGGGTTGGGTACCACTGCCTTAGTCTATTTAAAATTCCCGCCCTTTTACCTCTTCGTCTCTGCTGTCTGCGTTTGCTTTTGGTGATCCATAGTTCCGGGGAAATAGCTTCCTCCTGTGTTAGAATCTCCTCCGTGTTTGTAAAGACAGGTGGGGGTGAGGTTACAGAGAGCTGCTCCTTAAAGAAACGTTCCTGAATTCTTAGCAGATGGTCTCGTGAGTATGAAATTCGTAGAGAATTGCAGAGAATAGTAGAAAATAAAGAAACAATTTGAGAGCATTTCACCGAGGCAGCCTTCGTTGGCGCCATCTTGGATCCCATGGCGTCAAGCTGGCCACAGCCACCTTCTATTGCTCTGGTGAGGGCTGAAAATTTTCAGGGGTTGATTTGAAAGGCCTAATCCTAGTCTGAACCTTGGGGTGTGGGAGCGTTGAATGGTGAAGGCACTCTGCACATGATCTGAGACAATCCTGCCACCGGAAAAGAACACACCAAGGGGACCAAGCACAGGGAGAGGAGGTGGGCAGCGAGGGATCTGTTATTGCTGCAGAGATAGAGAGCAGTGTGCAAGATCCCTCTAGTCTAGTCTCCCCCCCCCATTCTTGGCAATTAGGTCTCATCAACACACAGGTTATTTGCTTGTGTATCTGTGTAATTTTTGAAAGAAGGCAAGCAAATGAAAACTACCGGAGGGAATCAGGGGTAGAAAAAGCAAAAGGCCAGAGAGGGGTTTTTGAAACAGAAGGAAAGGAGTGGGGACCATTCACAAACAGGCCCCTGGCTGTCTATCAACTTAAACCAGAGGCGCGAAACGAAACTGCATCCACCAATCGGAGCCCTGTTCTGCCCATCGCTTGTTTTGGTACGTGTCTGGCAGCGTTTCATCTGTGCTGGGGTGACGGCACACATGCCCACAGAGAGGGCTCTACGTGCCACCTCTGGCACGTGTGCCATAGGTTCACCACCAGGGACCTAGGTTGTTCCTATATGAAACACAACATATTCCTGTTTTCATCTGTCAAAGCAGATCCTAAAGCAAGATTGGATAATTGGTGGCCTTTTTTTGTGGCTTGCAAACTTTATTTTAACTCCTTTCTTCTGCCGTTTCCAGCTTCAACAATAGAACAAGGTGAAGAGAGAACAACAAAATATAGCATTAGTTTCCCCACCCTCAATAAGTAATTCACGTATACAGTATACATTCTCTTTTTTCACAGTAAACCTAGGGGGGAGGAGACAAAAAAAACAGAAGGGAAAAACACTTTTTACAACTTCTTCCACTGTGTGCATGCCAACTAAATGGGAAAGGCGAGAGAAAACAAGAAACAGCTTTTATTTTTTTTTGTTTTCCTTTTTCTTTCTTTTTTTAAAGGTAAAAACACTTTAAAAAGACAAACAGATAAATAAAATAAAATGAGAATCCAAAAGGTAAGAGGGCCTGTGACAATCAAAAATGAAGACAACTACAGCATAATGTGGGAAACCCACCTCTCCTGGAGGGTGGATTTGAGGTTTTCTCTGGTGGACAAATCACATGGGTGCCGAATCTAGGAAAGACGTACTGGACACAGAGACTTCCTCGAGATGGGATTTGCCCCGAGCCGGAGCCCAAGGGTCCCTTTTTATTGACACACATATGGTAATCAGAAGGCAGTGCATAAGGGGTACATGTGATTACTTATAAGCCATACAATGAATTTCTAACTGCGTATAGTCAAGCCGCCCCTCCTCCTATATCCTGTGCATCTTGTGCAGGTTGCTGTAGCCATTTTGACCTACTTATGTTTCTTCTGTTGTTTACGAGCTTTAGCAAGCTTCTAGCATAAGCTTTTGTGGTTAACCATTTCCTCTTGCAAGTTCCATGCGTATGTTCCAAGCCGTTAGGCTCTACATATGCACCTATTCTCTAAGAGGGGTTTAACAGATTAACAGAGTTGGAAGGGACCTTGCAGGTCATCTAGTCCAACCCCAAAAGGTGGGGGGAGATATATGCAACAGCATAAATAGGCAGTTTCATGTTGTTGGGTATATTTTCAGAGCTACCTGCAGAAGGGGAGTTTAACCACAACACGAGAAAAATGCAGAAAGAGACAAGGCATGAGAGGGACACACACACACACACACACACACACACACACACACACAGAGAGAGAGAGAGAGAGAGAGAGAGAGAGAGAGAGAGAGAGAGAGAGAGAGAGGTGTATTTCAAAGGAGGGATGAGAAAAAAGAAAAATAGGAGTAAGGAAGAAAGTCTTCAAAAGTGCAATGCTGTGTATATTTTGTACATCATTTCCATAGCACTGGTCTCAAGTAAGAAAAGGGGAAGAGAAGGAGGGGAGGTGGAGAAAAAAGAGAGAGAGGGAATTTTTTTCACAGCCATGATTAACAGAAGCTATTGCATTACACTATTACTAATTCTTAACTGGCCAGAAGATGAAAAATAACAATATATTCAATATATTCAATGCAGCAGAAATGCGTCGGCTGCCTAATTCTAATACTGCTTGTAAGCGAATAATACGATTAAGCATGTAAATAGGTGTGCAATATCCCCAAGAACCATCCTCTGCCCAAGTGGCAGGATCATAATAAGCAATGATTCGTTCTGGAGGCCATTCATCATCCTTCCATCTGCCCACCTGAATGCCTGCATAGCCATCTGAACTTATTGCTTCCCTCTTTTTTCTCGCCCAGGTATCATATACCTGGACCCCAAGAGTTTGCTTGACTCTTAAAGGGAGAAGAAAGAAGGAGGGTTTGATCCATCCCAAAACACATGCCCCCCCCAGTTTGGGGGAAGGTATTCATAAGCAAAGGAACCACAAACCCAATACATTCCTACTGGTGCTATCCACTTGTGTGTTGTTTTGGATATGTAGGAAAAGAAAGTGGCATTCAGTGAAATGGGCTGGGAGGCGTTGGCTGGGGAAATCCAAGTGTCATTGGCCCATTGCCCTCGGCAGAGTAGCATGCCGACAGGGTGAGATCCATTCCTGAAAAAACAAATATTACCTATGACATTGGTGGTCAATGTCCAAGTGGCCGGAGATGGCGATGACCAGAGAGTGAAATTGGACAATTTGGTTTGATTGTTGATGTAATCTGGATCAGCCTCATGCACTTCCCAAGGCCATTGTTCTCCCATGTTGGTACCTCCACATACAAAACAATTCATTACCCCAAGCGTGGTGGCTACCTGGGTGGCAAATTCCATGAACAGATTACGGGCCTTGTCAGAAATGAGGGGAGAGGCCTTTTCCTCTAACTGGGCAAGGGTGTCATATACGGACCACTGAATTCTTCGTACCTCCGCAAGGCTTTGAACTTTGACTGTGATGAAGGTTTGAGGGTCTCTCCCTTGTCCAGCAATTCCTATACCATAGCAGTCTATGCTGGGATGAGTGTGTTCTAATTCTATACTAACCTTATTGCTATTTTGGATCCTCTTGAAAGATTTAACCAGGCGGAACCTGTGATCAAGACGATTATAGCAGCCCCCATAACCTCCCTCGGTATGCTCACAAACAGCTTAAAATTGATTGTGGGTATAGGGTTCCCAAATAAGACAAGGTGCCATCTCGATCCCCCAGGGGGTTGCTGCTGGAAGGGGCTTGTTGCGGTTACAAAGGTACTTGTGATCGTTCTTGTATGAGTTCCTCCATGATTGAGAGCCACATTTGCGGTAGGCAATTAAATCCATGGCTGCACAAACATCAAAGGTGAGCACCCAGGGCTGTTGTTTGGTACGTACTATGTGAGTCACATACTTTAAAGGTGCTGCCGCTGGATTGTCGGATACTATTCCCACACTTTCAGAAATAACAATAGCAATAGCACTTTACTTATATACCGCTTCATAGTGCTTTACAGCCTCTCTAAGCGGTTTACAGAGTTCAGCATATTGCCCCCAACAATCTGGGTCCTCATTTTACCCACCTCGGAAGGATGGAAGGCTGAGTCAACCTTGAGCCTAGTGAGATTTGAACAGCTGAACTGCTGAACTAGCAGTCAGCCTGCAGTCGCAGCATTTAACCACTGCACCACTTCAGACACTCATTCCCCACAAATGTCCTTTAGAGCAAGGTTTCACTGTAAATGAATATGACCTCTGGAAGTATGGACACCCTAGTCTGGTAAACCAATGGAAGAGTGCCATAATTCGTGACTGACTGATATGTAGCTCCAACCCACTAAGCTTCTTTGTCCCCGAGAACTTCTTGCTATTATTGCTGAAAAATGGTGATAATAGTTCTCACCATTTTTAGGTAGAAAACACATTAGAACTATGGTACATTCTACAACAGGATTAACAGAGTTTAACCTTGAAGACCTTGAAATGGCACATACACACACACCCAACGTCCCCAGCAGAGTTTAGATAAAGGGTGTCAAACTGGCGGCCCGCAGGCCGGATGTCAACCCTGAAGCTGGCTTCACCGAGGCCATATTTTAGGCTTCAGTGTTGCCACACTGGAGCTGAGGGATGGGGGGGGTGAATAGAGATAGCTGGGGTTTTGTAGCCAAAACAAAATAGTTTTTCCTGTGAACCAAGGACATTCCAACAGCTGGTTGAAGAGAGGAGGAGGAGAGAAGTAACCAGGCAACTGGCCAGCACCTAGATTGGACAATGTGACTCATTGTTTGGGGGGAAAGGGAAACTTTCACTTTTTAATTAGGTGAAAACCGTGGGAACTCTCATAGTTTGTTTTCACCAGTCTGTGCCAATATGATATCTCCAAATAAAATTGTTCTTTGAGGAACCTACCTGCCTCGGAGGTCTGTTTGCTATGGGTGTATTACTTGGAATGCTGACATTAAACCAACTCTCCAAATTTCTCCGCTCCAACTGGAGCCACTCTCCGGGGTCCTGGGCCCCAGCTGCTCACCCAGTCTACCCAGGGAGCAGGAAGACTCAGGGAAGACGGCAAGATGGAGAAGAAAGGGGATGAAGTGGAGGGCTACTGAGGTGGTCTCCTGGAGAACATGCAGCAAAGGCGCGCGGAGCTGGCAGGTTGATCGGCTGACGGTCGAGCGTCTTTGGCGAGGACACTATGGCTTTCTCTGAGCAGGGCAGCAGGAAAAGGGGGCTGGCCCCACCGAACCTCGCATGCCCACCCCAAGGATCAGGCGCGGAGAAAGCCGTAGCACCCTCGCCAAAGACACTTGCCTGTCAGCCAGTCAACCCGCCAGCTCCATGCGCCTTCTCTGCACTTTGGCCGTGCCTGGATGCATGCTTGAGGAGGGTATCCCTGCTTGTGCGCACCCTCCCGGCCCTGCAACAGCCAGCCAGGGGGTCGCGTGAGGAGAAGGAGGAGGAAGCTGCTGCGGCGGCTCATGCTCGCTCCTCAGCTGTGGGCCTGTCCCCCATTCTGTCATACCCTCCTCCCTGATCCCATTCCCACCCACCCAGCCCTCATGTTAGCGAGGTTGGTGTCAGCCACGGCCGGGTTGGGCCAGTGTCTCGGGGCAGAGAGCAGGTCGCATGACTGGGTCAGCAGGGAGCCACAGGAGAGGGGTCAAAGAGCTGCATGTGGCTCAGGAGCTGCAGGTTGCCAACACCCGCCCTAGAAGAACATGTTAAGCTAGTATGTCCAGGAAGATTTCTAGCTATTGAACTTTTAATTAAAGGAGAGAGAATACTTGTGATTGGTGTATATGCCCCGAATCAACAACAAGAAAAATTTTATGATCTTCTACATTCAAAGTTGATACAATCGGATTATAAAACCTGCATCCTTCTAGGAGATTGGAATGGCGTATTGGACGTGAAAAAAGACAAGAAGGGTCCTAAGCAAAATATTTTTTCAAGAGCAAGACTGCCTAAATCCTTTTTTGAGATGATGGAGGATTGGGAGCTGAGAGATATTTGGCGTGAAAGAAATGCAGAAGAAAAGGATTTTAACTTTTTCTCCGATAGACACCAATCCTTTTCAAGGATTGATTTTATACTGATTACTAATAACCTGCTTTCTAGGGTAAGGAAGACGAAGATATGTTCAAGAACATTGACAGATCATAGCCCAGTTTGGCTGGAATTGGAGTATGGAAATGGACCTAGAAGGTCTTGGAGGTTAAATGATAATTTGTTTAGATATGAAGATAATGTGAAGGAGTGTAAAAAATTAATGAAAGAATTTTTTGTTATTAATATGCAGAAGGGCACTTCTATGGAGATGGTTTGGGATGCAAGTAAAGCTTACATGAGAGGTATTTTGATATATTTGGATAATAAATATAGAAGGAAAAAAGGTGAAAAAAGGAAAGAATTAGAAGAGGAGATCAAAAGACAAGAGCGGGCTTTAATTTCTAATCCAACAGACAAGAAAATTAAGGAGACAATTAATTTATTAAAAGGTCAATTTAATATGTTAATGGCAGATCAAGTGGCAACTAATTTAGAATATGCTAAATTTAACACTTTTAGCAACGCTAATAAACCAGGTAGATGGCTAGCATACACGCTAAGAAAGAAGCAGAAATCAAGAATTATTGAAAGAATAAAATATAAGGGTAAAGAAGTTTTTGAACAAGAACTTATGTGGTGGTCTCCCATGAGAAATGAGACACGCAGGCAGGTGTCTTGGGATGGGAGCCCAGAATCTTCTGTGTAACCCTCTTTTATTACATTTCAGTTCATATCCAGTTACATTCTCATGACAAAGTTAGTAAGGGGTGGGTATATACCATATATGGTCATATTGTTAGTCTACTCCTGAGTACACATCCTCAGGTATCTTTTGAGTCTGAGTGAGAGAAGGAGAGGAAAGGTGGGTAATATCCCTTCCATTGCAGTTTGAATTCACAGAGCCTGGGGGAGGTGCTCCTGGCTGCAACTTTTGAGTCTGAGTGAGAGAAGGAGAGGAAAGGTGGGTAATATCCCTTCCATTGCAGTTTGAATTCACAGAGCCTGGGGGAGGTGCTCCTGGCTGCAACTTTTGAGTCTGAGTGAGAGAAGGAGAGGAAAGGTGGGTAATATCCCTTCCATTGCAGTTTGAATTCACAGAGCCTGGGGGAGGTGCTCCTGGCTGCAACTTTTGAGTCTGAGTGAGAGAAGGAGAGGAAAGGTGGGTAATATCCCTTCCATTGCAGTTTGAATTCACAGAGCCTGGGGGAGGTGCTCCTGGCTGCAACTTTTGAGTCTGAGTGAGAGAAGGAGAGGAAAGGTGGGTAATATCCCTTCCATTGCAGTTTGAATTCACAGAGCCTGGGGGAGGTGCTCCTGGCTGCAACTTTTGAGTCTGAGTGAGAGAAGGAGGGGAAAGGTGGGTAATATCCCTTCCATTGCAGTTTGAATTCACAGAGCCTGGGGGAGGTGCTCCTGGCTGCAACTTTTGAGTCTGAGTGAGAGAAGGAGAGGAAAGGTGGGTAATATCCCTTCCATTGCAGTTTGAATTCACAGAGCCTGGGGGAGGTGCTCCTAGCTGCAACTTTTGAGTCTGAGTGAGAGAAGGAGGGGAAAAGGTAGCGGCCCGCGCGCCGTTAGGCGCGCGAATCATATAACTATAAACAAAAAATAGTAATAATACAATCAGGGTTAGTGCCCTTGAGACTGTGATTTTATTTTATTTCAAAATGACTGGCTTAGTTCAGTGTAATACTTGTTTTTCAGTTGTGTTTCAAAGTACTCTTTTCAAATTTGGATACTGTCCTCTCTGTAAACAAATTACTAGTCTATGTGGACAGATTATCTATCTAGAATCTCTAATCTGTGCTCTGCAAGCAGAAATAAGGTGCCAAATTCAGCCATTCCACTCTAATGAGCTGCCACACTATCAGCCCCCTCTACCACAAAGACCCTGCAGGAGAAGGGCAGTATGGACAACTGTGGGATCTGGCAGGGTGAGAGCTGTGAACCAGAAGCACAGAGCTTTTACTGTGTCCCAGCATAACAGATATAGTGCCCTTGCTGACCTTAACAGAGACACTAACGTGACAGGTCAAGGTACTTGTGATAACAATAACTCAAATAAGCAGGGGAACGTGGTCCGAGATGAAGAACTTAATTTGGAAAGTGGAAAGTGTGAATCACGTATTACACATCAGTCACACAAGAGCAGCAAGGTATCCAAAAAGAGAAGCCACCTTCTGGTTGGTGATTCAATTGTAAGGGATGTAAATTTAGGAAAGGATATCGAGGTTTTGAAAGAGGTCAGGTGTCTGCCAGGTGCTACTGCCAGCAGAGACAAGAGGCGTATTCTTAAGATAGTCAAGAATGTCAGTAAGGACTGTGATGTTGATGCTATTATACATCTAGGCACAAATGATCTGTCCCAAAAAGATGTACTTTCTGTGCAGAATGACTTCCAGAGCTTGGGGTACGAACTTAGTAGTATAGGTTGTAGGCTTATCTTTTCAGAGGTTTTACCAGTATATAAGGAACAAAAAGGGAAAGGCCAACGTGTAGCAGAGTTTAATGTGTGGCTAAAGGAGTGGTGTAAAAGGGAAGGCTTTGGTTTTATTAGTCATGATATCAGCAGCTGGTCCAATGAAAAACTGTACAAAAGAGATGGTTCGCATCCATCAAAGAAAGGGACTGAGCTACTTGGTATTAAATTCAGAGATTTCCTGGATAAACATTTAAACTGAGCAGCGGGGACAGAGAATTAATTGATACAGATCATTTCTGTCCCCAGCAATCTAAAACTAATAGGGTTAACAGTGCACACAACATAGATATGTGCACTAATGAAACAGGTGGCAAGAAAGTAGGGGCAGTCAGGCACAACACAGGTTATGTAGACAGTAAACACAGGGTCAATCTAAATGGACTTAAATGTCTATACACCAATGCACAGAGTATGAGGAATAAACAGGGTGAATTAGAAATTCAAGTAAATGACGGAAGATATGATATAGTTGCCATTACGGAAACTTGGTGGGATGAAACTGACAAATGGAATATACAGCTAGAGGGATTTAAACTATTTAAAAAAAAACAGAACAAATAAAAGAGGAGGTGGAGTTGCACTATATATAAGAAATAACTACATCTCTACAGAAATAGAGCACAACAATAATGAAAATCACCTCGAATGCATTTGGGTCAATATTAAAGGGGGGCGAAATGACATTGCCATAGGTCTATACTACAGGCCACCCAACCAAACAGAGGAAGTAGATGAACTTTTTGCTAGTCAGCTAACTAAGGTATGTAGGAAGCACATCACAATAGTAATGGGGGATTTTAACTACCCTGACATCAACTGGGAGACAAACTCTGCACCAAGTGGAAGAGCCAACAGGTTCCTAACAAACCTAGCAGACAATTTTGTTACCCAAAAAGTAGAGAAGGGAACAAGGGGATCAGCCATATTGGACTTAATTCTCACTAACAGAGATGAAATGATAGAAGGTGTTGAAGCTACAGGAACCTTGGGGGCAAGTGATCATGCAATATTGGAATTCAACATTATCCAAACACAAACAGTAGAACAAAGTCAAACTAGAGTCTTGGACTTTAAGAGGGCTAATTTCAATAAACTCAGAGAGAACTTGGGAAAGATTCCATGGATGAGAATCCTCAAGGGGAAAACAACTCAAGAAGCTTGGGAGATTTTGAAAAGTGAGATTATAAAAGCCCAGACTAGCACAATACCAATGAAGAAGAAAAATAATAGGTCTCAAAAGAAACCAGGATGGCTGCATAAAGAACTCTCTGACAAATTGAAAGACAAAAAGGACAAGTATAAAAAGTGGAAAGAAGGGGAAATAACTAAGGCAGAATATCAGCAAATAGCTGGAGCCTGTAAAGATGAAGTGAGGAAAGCTAAGGCTCACAATGAACAAAGGCTTGCGACAAAAGTAAAAAGTAACAAAAAAAGCTTCTTCCAACATATTAAAAACAAGAAAAAAGTCAAGGAAACAATTGGTCCATTACAGGGAGAAAGTGGCAAGAAGATGACAAGCAACAGGGAGAAAGCAGAGCTACTTAACACGTTTTTTGCATCTGTCTTTACACAAAGGGAGAAAACAGTCCAACCTATCAAAAACAGCATCACAAAAAACATATTAGGAACACAAGTTAAAATAGGGAAGAAAATGGTAAGTGAACACCTGTCTACCCTAGATGAGTTCAAATCACCAGGACCAGATGGATTACACCCCAAGGTTCTGAAGGAACTGGCAGACGAGATCTCAGAACCACTGAACTATATCTTTCAAAGATCCTGGAGCACCGGGGAACTGCCAGAGGACTGGAAAAGAGCTGATGTAGTTCCCATCTTCAAAAAAGGAAAAAAAAACAGATCCAGGAAACTACAGACCTATCAGCCTGACCTCAATACCAGGGAAGATTTTGGAAAAGATAATCAAGCAACGAATCAATGAACACCTAGAAGCAAACAAAGTAATAACCAAAAGCCAACACGGGTTTGTCAAAAACAGATCATGCCAGACTAATCTTATTGCATTCTTTGATAAAGTGACAAAATTAGTGGACCAGAGGAATGCTGTCGATGTGGTTTACTTGGACTTCAGTAAGGCATTTGACAAAGTAGATCATAACCTACTACTAGATAAAGTAGAAAAATGTGGGTTAGACAGCATCACCACCAGATGGATTCGAAATTGGCTAACCAACCGCACTCAACGTGTAGTGCTCAATGGAACTGCATCTACATGGAGGGAAGTATGCAGTGGAGTACCCCAAGGCTCTGTTTTAGGCCCAGTACTCTTCAACATCTTCATCAATGACTTCGACGAGGGGATAGATGGGGAACTCATCAAATTTGCAGATGACACCAAACTGGCAGGAATAGCCAACTCTCCAGAAGATAGGCTCAAGATACAGAAGGATCTTGACAGACTTGAACATTGGGCGCTATCAAACAAAATGAAATTCAATGGTGAAAAAAGTAAGGTTCTACATTTAGGCAAGAAAAACAAAATGCACAGGTACAGTATATGTGGTACCTTGCTCAACAGTAGTAACTGTGAGAGGGATCTTGGAGTCCTAGTGGACAACCATTTAAATATGAGCCAGCAGTGTGCAGCAGCTGCCAAAAAAGCCAACACAGTTCTAGGCTGCATTAACAGAGGGATAGAATCAAGATCACGCGAAGTGTTAATACCACTTTATAATGCCTTGGTAAGGCCACACTTGGAATACTGCATTCAGTTTTGGTCGCCACGATGTAAAAAGGATGTTGAGACTCTAGAAAGAGTGCAGAGAAGAGCAACAAAAATGATTAGGGGACTGGAGGCTAAAACATATGAAGAACGGTTGCAGGAACTGGGTATGTCTAGTTTAATGAAAAGAATGACCAGGGGTGACATGATAGCAGTGTTCCAATATCTCAGGGGTCGCCACAAAGAAGAGGGAGTCAAACTTTTCTCCAAGGCACCTGGGGGTAGAACAAGAAGCAATGGGTGGAAACTAATCAAGGAGAGAAGCAACTTAGAACTAAGGAGAAATTTCCTGACAGTTAGAACAATTAATCAGTGGAACAGCTTACCTCCAGAAGTTGTGAATGCTCCAACACTAGACATTTTAAAGAAGATGTTGGATAACCATCTGTCTGAAGTAGTGTAGGGTTTCCTGCGTAAGCAGGGGGTTGGACTAGAAGACCTCCAAGGTCCCTTCCAACTCTGTTATTATTATTATTATTATTATTATTATTATTATTATTATTATTATTATTATTATTATTATTATTATTATTATTATTATTATTATTATTATCTTGTGGATAATGTCACGTAGGCTTTCAGGTCACGTAAGCACTGGGGTCAGCAGATTTCAGATGAGATGAGTCACATCATGCTTTTCCTGTCCTGCTTAGTGCCATTGTCCTAATAGTTAACCATTACAGGCTGAAGTAAAGTACTTTGTTCCCAAAGTAATCCCACAAACTTATTAAAAAATCCTTTTTAGAATTCTATTCAGGATTATATACTGGTGGCAAAGTTAAAGAAGAGGATATAGATAATTATTTGCAGAAACAGAAGATTTATTTAACCTCTAAGGAGCAGAGGGATACTTTAAATCAATTGATAACTTCACAGGAGATTTTATTGGTAATTAAACAGTTAAAAGTGGCTAAAGCCCCGGGGACAGATGGTTTAACAGCTGTTTATTATAAAAAATTGCAGGAAGAAATGGTGGAACCGCTTAAGGAATTGTTTAATAATATTCAACAGGGAGGTAATGTACCTCCAACATGGAAGACTGCTTTTATTTCTCTGATCCCAAAAGAGGGTCAAGACCATACAGATCCAAAAAATTATAGGCCGATCTCACTTTTAAATATAGATTATAAAATTTTTGCTAAAATCTTAGCAAATAGATTAATGATAGTTATGCAACAGATGATTCATCATGATCAAACGGGGTTTTTAATTGGTAGACAAATGAAGACTAATGTTAGACAAATTGTTAATTTATTAGAGTACTTGGGAAGCAACAACCAGGTACCCGCAGTATTAGTATTTTTGGATGCTGAGAAAGCCTTTGATAGATTGAATTGGCAGTTTTTATTAAAATTAATAGAAAAGTTACAACTTGGAGACTATTTTGCACAATCCATTAGGGCGATATATCAAAAACAAACAGCGCAAATAATAATTAATGGTGGACTAACAGATACCTTTAATATAGAAAAGGGAACAAGACAAGGTTGTCCCTTGTCTCCCTTATTGTTTATTTTGACTCTGGAAATATTACTTAGTAAAATAAGAGAGCTTGATACAATAAAGGGAATAAATATCAGACAGGAAGAATATAAGTTACGAGCGTTCGCGGATGACCTGGTTGTTACTTTAACCCAACCATTACAATCCACTAGAACTTTGATGGACATAATTAACTCATATGGACAAGTATCTGGTTTTAAAATAAATATAGCTAAAACAAAAATAATAGCTAAAAACATGACAAGAAGCCAAGAAGAAGAAATAGAAAGGGTAACAGGTTTTGAGATAGTCAAAAAGATTAAATACTTAGGGGTTTATATTATGTCCACAAACACGAAATTATATCAACATAATTATGAACCACTATGGCTAAAAATACAGAGAGACATGGAAAACTGGAAAAAAATGCAATTGTCTTTGCTGGGTAGGATAGCTGCGGTCAAAATGAATGTTTTACCAAGATTTTTATTTCTCTTTCAAATGATACCAATACTTTAAAAAGATGAAAATTTGAAGGAATGGCAAAAGGGTATAAATAAATTTATTTGGGCAGGGAAGAAGCCGAGGGTAAATCAGAAGATAATGCAAGATACACGTGAAAGAGGTGGTCTTAAAATGCCTAATTTAAGATTGTATTATGAAGCAGCAGCTCTCTCAGCAATTACTGATTGGATTAATTTGACAGAAGACAGGGTATTAAATATTGAAGGATATGGTTTGATTTATGGGTGGCATGCCTATTTAGTGTATGATAAAAAAGTAGATAAAGCTTTTAAGAGTCATATATTAAGAAATGCTTTATTGCGTGTCTGGAAAAAGTACCAATGCAAATTAAATGACAAGTTACTTTTATGGACAGTACCCAGACATGCGATAGAAAATATAAATTTAGAGCAAAAACTAGATAAGATTACATACAAAGAACTTCTTCATGAAGAAGGAATTAGATTACAATTAAAACCAATGGAGAAATTAAGAGAAGAAGGAATAATCAGAACTTGGTTTCAATATGGACAATTACAGGCTAGATGGAGAGATGATCAAAAAACTGGTATCTTGAAGAATGATGATAATTTGATATTACAAATAAAAAATAAGGGTCCAATGCATATAAAAAGATTGTACAATATTCTACTGGAATTAGATTCAGAAACAGAATTAGTTAAGGATTGTATGATAAAATGGGCTCAAAATATTGGAGAACCTATAATGATGGAAACATGGGAAAAGATATGGGTTAGAAATGTTAAATTCACACAGGCTCAAAATTTAAGAGAGAACTTTTATAAAATGTTTTACACATGGCATTTAGACCCAAAAAAACTTGCTTGTATGTACCCAACTTTACAACCTAAATGTTGGAGATGTGAATGTGAGGATGCTACATATTTTCATATATGGTGGACTTGTAAAAAAATCAAGTCTTTTTGGATAAAAAGCTCTCTTTCTCCTTCTTGAATATATTATTTGTATATATCTCACTTTAATTTCTCTTAATCCTTTCTCCCTATTTCCCTTTTTAATTCTTTTTTCCCCATTGTATGTCTCAAAGTGGTCATTATCAATCTCAGTATAGTCATCAACCCATTCATTTTTGATATCTTTTTCTCTTTTATAAATATCAGTAAAATCATAGTAAGTTTCGATATGTTCATCAACATAGTCATTAATCTGTATTTCATTTTCAGTGGTTTTTTTCCTTTTCATTGTTATGAATCTCAATATTTTCATCGATCATCTTTTCCTCTTCTGTTTTCTTCTCCATTTCTTTCCCCTCAGGTGCTTCATTCTCCTCTTTTTCAGCTACACAAATTCCAAGAGATCTTTTCAAATCTTTAAATAGGTCTTTCAAAACTCCAGCCAATTCTTCGTACTCTGTTTCCTTCATATCTTCAGAATCACAATTAAAGCCTTTTAGTTTCCATTTGGTCATTAAAAATCCAAATCTTTTTATTCCTTTATTGTGAATTCAGTCCAATTTAGTTCTTCTCCAACTCAATCCAAATGTTATCTTTTATGCAGTAACAAGCTGCTCTATTCAAGGCCAGCAGCTGTCAAAACATCCCTGGTAATATTCCACCCTTGCAGTAATTCATCCAGCCAGAAGATGGCTCTTTCCGTCTCAGTCTCCCAGCTCTGCCCCCCCCCTTTTTTAATTATTCAATTCTTCCGTTTTTTAAATCAATTCCACTAAACAAATTATTCTCCTTCAAGTTTCCAGGTCTTTAAAAGCAAAGTTTCAAATCCTCAATCAATTGGGCTTTAGTTATAATTCCATTTAGAAAAACTTTTTTTACTCTATTGTCTCCATTTGCCAAGCAGCCGCTCTGTGATTTCCGGTCCTTTTGTTCCCCTTTAATATGTCCAAATAGTATTCTTAAAGCTTTACCCAGCAATGTCACTCACCAGCTTCTGTCTTCTTCACACTCACCAGCCCATTGCTGTAGATCAGTGCTCCCCAACCTTTTGTCACCCTCGGCACACCATAGCCTCTCCCAAAATTCCACGGCACACCACATACAAAAATTGGATAAAAAACAAATATAATCTTCAAAATATCGTTTTGAAGAGTATAATAGTATAGGAATGTCAAACTGGGCATAACAGAATTACTTGATTTATTATTTTATTTGATAATTAGGTAGGTCAGTGGTGGCCAACCTTAATGATACCATGCGCCAATTGGCCCAGGCGTCCCGGGTGGGTGGGCCCGCCTGGATGCCGCCATTTGAGTTTTGCCCTCTGCGCATGCGCAGAATGCTGTCTAACAAAGTCAAACTAGAGTCTTGGACTTTAAGAGAGCTAATTTCAATAAACTTAGAGAAAGTTTGGGAAGGATTCCATGGACAAGAATCCTCAAGGGGAAAACAACTCAAGAAGCTTGGGAAATTTTGAAAAGTGAGATTATAAAAGCCCAGACTAGCACAATACCAATGAAGAAGAAAAATAATAGGTCTCAAAAGAAACTAGCATGGCTGCATAAAGAACTCTCTGACAAATTGAAAGTCAAAAAGGACAAGTATAAAAAGTGGAAAGAAGGGCAAATAACTAAGGCAGAATACCAGAAAATAGCCCAAGCCTGTAAAGATGAAGTGAGGAAAGCTAAGGCTCACAATGAACAAAGGCTTGCGACAAAAGTAAAAAGTAACAAAAAAAGCTTCTTCCAACATATTAAAAACAAGAAAAAAGTCAAGGAAACAATTGGTCCATTGCAGGGAGAAAGCGGCAAGAAGGTGACAAGCAACAAGGAGAAAGCAGAGCTACTTAACTCGTTTTTTGCATCTGTCTTTACACAAAGGGAAAAAATAGTCCAATCCGTCAAAAACAGCATCACAAAAAACATATTAGGAACACAAGTTAAAATAGGGAAGAAAATGGTAAGTGAACACCTGTCTACCCTAGATGAGTTCAAATCACCAGGACCGGATGGATTACACCCCAAGGTTCTGAAGGAACTGGCAGACGAGATCTCAGAACCACTGAACTATATCTTTCAAAGATCCTGGAGCACCGGGGAACTGCCAGAGGACTGGAAAAGAGCTGATGTAGTTCCCATCTTCAAAAAAGGGAAAAAAATAGATCCAGGAAACTACAGACCTATCAGCCTGACCTCAATACCAGGGAAGATTCTGGAAAAGATAATCAAGCAACGAATCACCGAACACCTAAAAGCAAACAAAGTAATAACCGAAAGCCAACACGGGTTTGTCAAAAACAGATCATGCCAGACTAATCTTATTGCATTCTTTGACAAAGTGACAAAATTAGTGGACCAGGGGAATGCCGTTGATATAGTTTACTTGGACTTCAGTAAGGCATTTGACAAAGTAGACCATAACCTATTACTAGATAAAGTAGAAAAATGTGGGTTAGACAGCAACACCACCAGATGGATTCAAAATTGGCTGACCAACCACACTCAACGAGTAGTGCTCAATGGAACTGCATCTACATGGAGGGAAGTATGCAGTGGAGTACCCCAAGGCTCTGTTTTAGGCCCAGTACTCTTCAACATCTTCATCAATGACTTGGACGAGGGGATAGATGGGGAACTCATCAAATTTGCAGATGACACCAAACTGGCAGGAATAGCCAACTCTCCAGAAGATAGGCTCAAGATACAGAAGGATCTTAACAGACTTGAACATTGGGCGCTATCAAACAAAATGAAATTCAATGGTGAAAAAAGTAAGGTTCTACATTTAGGCAAGAAAAACAAAATGCACAGGTACAGTATATGTGGTACCTTGCTCAACAGTAGTAACTGTGAGAGGGATCTTGGAGTCCTAGTGGACAACCATTTAAATATGAGCCAGCAGTGTGCAGCAGCTGCCAAAAAAGCCAACACAGTTCTAGGCTGCATCAACAGAGGGATAGAATCAAGATCACGTGAAGTAATAATACCACTTTACAATGCCTTGGTAAGGCCACACTTGGAATACTGCATTCAGTTTTGGTCGCCACGATGTAGAAAGGACGTTGAGACTCTGGAAAGAGTGCAGAGAAGAGCAACAAAGATGATTAGGGGACTGGAGGCTAAAACATATGAAGAACGGTTGCAGCAACTGGGTATGTCTAGCTTAATGAAAAGAAGGACTAGGGGAGATATGATAGCAGTGTTCCAATATCTCAGGGGTTGCCACAAAGAAGAGGGAGTCAAACTATTCTTCAAAGCACCTGAGGGTAGAACAAGAAGCAATGGGTGGAAACTAATCAAGGAGAGAAGCAACTTAGAACTAAGGAGAAATTTCCTGACAGTTAGAACAATTAATCAGTGGAACAGCTTGCCTCCAGAAGTTGTGAATGCTCCAACACTGGATGTTTTTAAGAAGATGTTGGATAACCATTTGTCTGTAGTAGTGTAGGGTTTCCTGCCTAAGCAGGGGGTTGGACTAGAAGACCTCCAAGGTCCCTTCCAACTCTGTTATTATTATTATTATAAAATTAAAGTTAATGTTGATTTTAATAATCACTTTGCTAGACATGCCATACTAAGAGTTTGGAATAAATATAAAACAAGGTTTTCTACAATGTTGCCTCTTTGGGTGTCTCCCCAGGAAGCTTTTTTTAGAAAAGAAATGGTGGCGAAGCCAGACTGGTGAACCTATGGTAAAATAATATCTTTCAACTCTGGTGACCTTACCCTAAAGTCGAGGGAAGAGCTAAAATTAGAATGTTATGTTTGCCATTTGTTTACATATCAACAACTGAAAGAAAGATTTAGACTAGATAAAAAGAGTCATGGGTTTGATTTTGTTAAAAATGAATTGGAAATCTTACTGTGTGATAGTGATGAACATATTATTGCTAAGGTTTATAAAACATTACTGAAACTGAATTCGGAAAGTGAACATGTAATACATTGTATGGTTCGGTGGGCAAGGAACTTTGGATATAATGTGATGCCTGAACAATGGGAAAATATGTGGACAAAAGGTTTAAAATTCACACTAAACTATAATTTAAAAGAAAAATGTTATAAGATGATGGTATTTAAGACTGGATAAGCTATCTAGAATGTATAAAGGTATTTCAAATAAATGTTGGAAATGTAAAAGTAAAGAAGGGACCTTTTATCATTTATGGTGGACATGTGATAAAGCAAAGAAATTTTGGAGTAAGATTCATATTTTAATACAGAAAATTGTTAAAACGAAGATAAAGATGAAACCAGAAACTTTTCTTTTGGGTTTAATGGAAAAAGACTTAGAAAAAAAATGGAACTTTGATCTTATATATGTTGACGGCAGGAAGACTACTGTATGCACAAAAATGGAACAACATTTCTATTCCCACCATGGACGAATGGCTACAGAAGTTGATGGAGATGAGACTTCTGGTTTGGCATCGCAGCGACACGGTCGGGATAGTGGGGCTCTGCGAAATCCCGGGTGATACCTCTTCGTTGGGGGGGCCCTAAGGGGCCAAAGTCACCCTGGAGGGGTGACAAAGAAAGGAGGGATCCCTTGCTGATTGCGGAAGAGCAACGGCTCTTCCACTTGGTTCGAGGTGCCCTCCCGGCCAACAAAGAAGAGAAACGGCCATAATGGCCAACCGAAGCTGGGGCAACCGAAGAAATAAATGAGAGACCCACTTTAAACAAAAGAATTTTTGAAAGACTCCGAAGCGTGGAAAAAGCGGCAAATTAACACATGGAGATAAACTATAGACCCAAAAGAGAAATGAAATCCCAATGGAAGAATATGAAGGTTTTAAAGATTGAACTGGAATTTGTTATGTTGTAAAAAGTGACTTAAATCTGCTGGAAATAGTGTCTGACTGTTGGGAGAAATTATATAAAGAAAAACATTTTTCTTTTCTTTGTATTGAACTTTGACAATCAGCTGGCAGCTCCATTTTGGTATTGAAATCTAGACCTGTGTCACCAACTACTGGCCAAAGAAGATACTATATTGATATAGGGCTGGAAAAGACCTTGAAAAAGAGTTGGGGGGGAGAGTCATATGAGGAGATAAGAAGAGAAGTAAAAGGCAAACAACATCTGGAAGGCCGTCTCTTTGTTTTTCCTGTTGTCTCTACTTGTTATTTTTTGGCGGCTTAGGAATAATAAAATTTCAAAAGGTGAGCCTTTTGAAATTTTGAAAGCAATGTGGATTATAAAGGATAGGAATTGCCCTTGAAACTGAACACCTGATTCTGTGAGTTAATGAGTCATGGGGAAATTTGGTGGGCCATTCTGGATTACAAATACCATTTGATAGAATATTCCACGAGGCGAAAGGACAGGGGGGAAATTAAACAAGACTTATAAACTTAAATAACTCAGAGGGAGTAAAACAGCAGACTTTGAGGATTACAAACTTTATGGATTTTGAGGAACAGTTCAGTGACTGAGAAAATTCTTTTAACATTGACTTTTTGATGTTCTTGAAAACTTGGGACACTGGGACTTGGATGGATTACTGAGTAACTTTTAGCCAACTAAATAAAGTAAAATGTTACAACAAGAAGAAATAAATATACCCCAAATGGAAATACTATTAATGTTTCAAGATATCAAGGAAACTATGATAAGGAATCATAGGGAGATGATGGAACTGATGCATGATATGGATTGGAGATTGGGAAATTGCCAACAAATGATAATGGATGATGAACAAAAGATTCGAACAATAGAGGAGAATTCAGAAGGAGCAGAAGAAAGAAGAGAGGAGAGAAACCAACAAATGACAAAAGTCGATAAAGACATAGAAGAGACAGTAAAAACAGAACAGATAAATGATTTTTTAAGAAGCCAAAATGTAGAAGAGGGCAAAAAGAAAGAGTCCTTAGCAGAGACCAAAGAGGTTCTGATGGGTATCTTAGAGAGCAGACAGCAAGAGGCTGATGTGGAGGCAGAGAAGACATTTAGATTAAACATGAGTGATGTAGAGGGATACATGATCCCAAGGGAGGAGCAAGGGAGACTGATTAAAAAGTCAATAAGAGTTGAAATACTAAAAAGGACAAGAGATGAAGGGCGGGGCCAGCTGTTGAGAAGAACGGGTGTGAGAAACGAATCTCCGTCTGGAGTTTTCATTTTTCCCCTGCCTTCCACTGCTTGACGGATCCTTCGGGGTCCCCAGGTCCCTTGGAGGAGGACTGGAAGAAAAGAGGTGTCCGGAGGAGTGGTCTACGACGGCGGTCGAGATCAGCGAACTCGGGGAAACCTCAGAGAAGTCGAGCGGGGAAAGGAGACGGCCTGTAATGGCGACCGGGAGATAGTGACAGCAGACAGCTGGCCGAAGCAAAGCGGTGAAAGAGCACTACAGAGACGGATCGAATCAAGTGAAAATAAATCTTGGTGATCTGGTGAGAGTGATTCAGATGGAAGAACAGACCGGAGGTTTCTGAGACAGGAAGGGAGAAAAGTGGCTCAAAAGGAAGGAGGAGTGGAAGAGTTTTTTCTTTCCCTCTCCTTTGAAATAGCGGTGATACAAAGTTGTGGCAGAAAAGAAACAAAGAGCGTTGGTGCTGTTAGAATCCTACATGCTAAAAGATAATGCTAAAGATCCTGTGGGTGTTGTTTTCGGCTTTCTAACATTGGAATATAGTATCATGGGCTATACTGAACGAACAACCAGAAAGGGAAAGTGCTGACTAATTGGAGAAAGTGGACATTTTGGATGAGACGCCTGATTAACAGTGGTAAGCAGAGTGAATGAAAAGAAGAAATAGAGAGACATTTGAGATACAATTCTAGAAAAAGAAAAAAGGGACATCAAATTTAACAATTTGACTTTTGATATTGAAGTTTGGGTGACAATTTGGACATTGTGAGAACTGTTTTGGACTTAAGATTTGAAGAAAAACTTTGATATTAATTGATAATAATTAAGGAAAAGTACATATAACTACCGGATACTTGTTGGATATATTGGATTATTATAGATATATAATTAATATATGTTTCTGATTATTTGATTGATATTAGGATTGATATAAATATAAATAAGTGTTTACTCTTATGAGAAATATTTAAATTAGACACTAAACCTTTGTTACGCTGGAGAGAAGTTTAAACTTTGTAAATAGGTGGAATAGCTGGTGTGGAGATCTTAAGAAAATGACAAGTATTCCAAACTTAACAAAGATTGGGGCTGGAAGAAAGCAGACCACACAAACTGTAACCTTGGATCCCAGCCCAGCAAGACAAAGATCCTTGGAAGAGGTAACACAGAGAGACAGATCAGGCTCTTTCAGGGAATTACAAACAACATTACTAGCCATGCAAGAGACGATATGTAAAAATCAAAAGGATATAAGTAGGGAAATTGGAGAGGTTAGAAATGACACGGGAGAACTCAAAGAAAAGATACAATCCATGGATGGGAAATTCAAAATATTTCAATAACAGATCATAAAAACTGAACAAAGATTATGTGATATAGAGGACAAAATGGTGAAAGAAGGAAAAAGAGTTGATGAAATTAATGAAAGATTGACACAGGCCAATAGGGAGTTGGAAATGACAGTAATTACTTTAGAATTAGAAAAAGCTGCCTTCTTTTTGCGATTTCAAAACATTAGGGAAGTAAAGGGGGAAGATCTACGAGATATGATGACCGATTTATTGGCAGGAGCACTAGGAATTGGAAAGGAGGAAATGGCTAACGAAATAGACGAGATCTATAGAATACACACGAATTACGCCAGGCGGCATAATCTCCTCAGAGAGGTGCACATTAAGTTTGTGAATAAATCTATAAGAGACAAAATTTTATTTAGAACTAGGGACGACCCGTTGGAGTATGGAGGAAAACAATTTGACAGTTCTCAAACAAATCCCCAAAAGAGTTAGAGATATGAAAAGGCCGTAGCAAGTGATAACCTCTAAACTTATAAGGAAAAATATCAATTTTAGATGGATGACCCCACAAGGAATAATGGTGATTTGGCAAGACAAAAAATATAGACTAGAATCGGCGGAGCAGGCTGAGGATTTTTATATACAAAACTTTGGTAACGATGATGGAATAGTAGAAAGGGAAATAATAGAATCACGAGAAGAAGGAGAGATAACAACACAATCAGTAGAAAAAGAAATACCCCATACGGAAAAGAAAGATAACATGAGGGGAGAGATAGATAATTGTCGGGATGAGGATTTACGATTAGAGGTGATATGGATCTTTTCCCTTGAAGCTAATCCTTTGCCAAAATAAAGCACGAGAATAAGTCTAGGTAACAAAATATTTATTTCAGTACAAAAGATTATAAAACCTAAGAACTACATCTTTACAATCTAGACACGTCCTTCTTCCACGAAGGACAGCAGCAGAAGAAAAAGAATGGAATGTTGCACATGCGTAGTACAGTCTCATGACGTGTCTACTTGCTAAGAAATCTGGGTACCATATATGTGTATGAGCACAGCTGACAATCAAAATCACATTGTGACACCCCTTCTTTGTCAGTTGAGCAAATGTGAGGTATCACTCAACACACATTAATGTTCTCAAATACTCATGTTGAGCTGCTGGTAAAGGCTTGTTTAAAATGTCAGCTATCTGATATTTTGTTGGCACATACTCGAATTTCACAAAACCTTGTCTTACTGACTCTCTAACATTTTTATAACGAATGTCAATGTGTCTGGACCTTGAACCTGTGAAGCGTGTTTTTGAAATATAAACTACTGATTGATTATCTTCCATCATGATGATTGGTTGGGTCGGTCTGGTCCAGATATCTGTAACTAGAGAGTCAAACCAAATTAATGAATTACATGCATCTGAAGCACAAGTGTATTCAGCTTCAGTTGAAGAACAGGAAACAAAACTTTGTTTTCTCACATTCCAATAAACCGGACATCCATTCAGGAACATTATGTAACCTGAAGTGCTTTTTCTTGATTCCTTATCACTTGCCCAATCTGCATCTGCATAACAATATAATTCTGCAAAATCAGTATGTGTTGGTTCTAGCTTCAATTTCAAATGTTGTGTGTATTTTAGGTACCTCAATAACTTCTTAACACATGACCAGTGAAATTCTTTTGCTTTGCCTACGTGTCGTGATAGCAAATTAACACTGAGTGCTATGTCTGGTCTGGTCCAATCACTAATGTAAAGTAGTGATCCAATTACTGATCGATAAAGTGTTTGATCCTTGAACTCAGGACCTTCTGCATCCTTTAGTTTGCATAGGTGTGTGTGTTGTTGCAGCATCTTTCATGTTGCAATGATGCAAAAGTTGTTCTATCTTGTTCTCTTGTGAAAGAGAAAACCCCTTCTGTGTTTTTTCAATCTGCACACCTAAATATTCATTAATGTGACCTAATGGTTTCAATGTGAAGTATCTTTGCAAACCTGTAACGAAAATCTCACTCATACGTTTGTTAGGACCAATGTAAACAATGTCATCAACATAAACAAGGACAATTTCATAACATTTTTCATACCTTTTTGTGAACACGCACTCATCAGTTTCGGACTTAATAAAGCCCATTGAATTTAGTTTGTCTTTGAGACATAAATACCACATTAAACCTGACTGTTTCAGACCATAAAGACTTTTGTTTAGAAACCACGTGTCCCCTTCTCGCCCTCGGTAGCCGGGGGCGCACCTCACGTAGATTTCTTCATCTAGATCAGCATGTAGGTATGCTGTTTCAACATCAAACTGGAAAACTTCTAGACCAAGAATGGTCGCTGTAGTTAAGGCAATTTTTACACTTTCAGTTCGCACTGTAGGTGAGTAAGTGTTTGTGTAGTCTTCGGGATAACTTTGTGCGAAACCTTGAGC
This sequence comes from Diadophis punctatus similis, assembly GCA_023053685.1. Lineage (NCBI taxonomy): Eukaryota > Metazoa > Chordata > Lepidosauria > Squamata > Dipsadidae > Diadophis > Diadophis punctatus. Next base: position 272,051 of record JALIGW010000128.1, read on the forward strand.
TACAAGTCTTGCTTTGTATAGTGACTCACCATCTGGTTTCTGTTTGATTTTGTAGACCCATCTTGTGCCAATGATCCTTTTGTTTGTTGGAGGTTCTGCAGGTGTAAATACTTTGAGTTTCTGCAGACTGTCCATCTCAACTTGCATAGCTCTGTTCCACTTTTCTTGTTCATTGTCAGAAAGATATTTTATTTGGGAAAAGTTCTCTGGTGGAAGTGTAACATTACAGATCAATGGCGATGGTCTTTCTGTTAAATGCAGTGTGTATTTCTTTGGAGGAATACCTTTTGTTGTTCTCTTGGAACGTCTCAGGACGGTTTTCCGTTCTCCTCCTGTGTCTTTCTCATCTCCATCATCGTCGCTAGCATCAGCATCCACGGTGTGGGAAGATGGAACATCAGGTTGTGTACTGTGGTCATCTGGTTGCATTGCATCATCAGTTTCATCTTTAGGAAAATAAACTCCAGGATCATTAGAATGTACCCTGGACCAATCTGAGTCTTCTTCAAAATTGGCTGAATTAGAAATTGTTGTCATATTTCGAGAGTCAATGAATTTTCCCCATTTCGAATTGTCATCAACACCCATATATCTCAGTCTCTTTGCTATTTGGCCACCTTTTCTTCTTTGTGCTAATGGGATGTTCACCATGGCATATGAACCAAAAATGTATAAGTTTGAAAGATCTGGCTGGTAGCCATGTAACATGTAAAAAGGTGTCTGGTCAATCACACTGCTCCAAGTACGATTGACAATGTAGTTTGCATACTTGAGAGCCTCACCCCAAAATGAATGATTGAGATGAGCATCTTCTAGGAGACATCACATCATGGTTTGCAGAACTCCCTGTCTTCGTTCTACTACTCCATTCTGAGCTGGCATGTAAGGTGCTGATGTTTGGTGTATGATACCGTTTCTATGCATCCAATCCTGTGACATGAACTCGGTACCTCGGTCACTCTGGATTCTTCGGATCCTCACTCCATGTTGATTGTAGGTCTGGACTGCAAAGTCTTTAAAGATCTGAAAGGTCTCAGATTTTTCTTTCATAGGATACACATATCCATATCTAGAATGATTATCAACAATAGTTAAGAAATACCTTTTACCGCCAATTGTTGGTCCATAAGGGCCCACTATATCAGTGTGTACCAAATCAAAAATGCGTGTTGACCAGCGTGTAGCGTGTTTTGGAATGGTTGCTGCCTTGGACTTTGCCTTTTTGCAAACAGTGCAATCCAAATACACCTTACACCCCTTTAAATCCAAACCTTTTGTGAAAAATGGCATTTTCTTAAGAACTTCAAAACTTGGGTGACCCAATCTTCTGTGCCACTTGTGAATACACCTGTAATGTAAAGGTTTTCCGGTTAATGAATTTGCAACATTAACATTTAAATGAGGAAGTTTAGGCTTGCATTTAGCAATCTGTTTGTCTACCTTTTGTGTAATGGCTTTAGGAGCCTGTGAAGTAGTTGCAGGATCTCTCTCTGGGATATCTCTCTCTGGGCCTGCACTGCTCTGTATTGAGATTTCTATACTTGCCTGGGCTTGAGGTTTAGGGTTTGGCCTCAAGTAATAGACTCCACCAATCAAAATTGTGTCAGCAACAATATCACCATTCTTAATAATATAACTGGCCTTCTTTAGATGGTTGACCTGAAAATCTAAAACAGTAGACAAATGACTTTGGCTAAGCAAATTAGAAGTTGCCTTTGGTACATAATAAACATCTGGAACAAGTGTGTCCAACTCTTCAACGTAAACAGTTCCTTTTCCTTCAACCTTGCAGGGTTGGTGTGCAGGCAGAACGCTTTGCGCATGCGCAGAGGGCAAAAGAACGCAAATGGCGGCGTCCCGGCGGCCGGGGAAAGTGGGCGGGGGAAGCCCCACACCGCGAATGCCACCAGCTTTTTCGGCTCTGCGGCGACGAACAGGTAAGCCTGCGCCGGTAGGAACCCACCCCTGGCTGCAATGAAGGGGGGTGTTTGGGGGGGGTGCACAAAGCTGCAGGATAAGAGAGACGGACCCCTCCCGTCTTGCTCCCCTAGAAACCCCCCCCCGTCAATGGTGTTCCGCTTTACAAATATTAAAATCTGGTCACCTTACTGTAATTGAATGAAGAGAAACACTCAGCATGTGGTACTGTAAATATGTTTATTTTGACTATAAAGAAGTTATTTAATTCAGCTAAAAGCAGTCAACTGTGTGAGCTTCTGATTTATTTTTCAACGGAGAAAATTCTCCAATAGGGCCCAGACCTCACTGGGGCCAGACCTCACTGGGCCCAGACCTCACTGAGGACTGCATTGTAATTTAAAGCTGAAGAGACTGCCTGTGTTTAAAGGGAGAAACAAGGCAGAGATAGCAGAATGGCTGCAATGGAGTTTAAGGAAAGCTCTGTGCCTCGTTTGGGGCAGAAGAATTATATAATTTGGGCTGCAAAGATGGAATGTTTTCTGAAAGCTAAGGAGCTGTGGTATATCGTAGAAAATCCACCACAGGTTTTTGCAGCTGGAGATCAGAAAAATCATGATCGAGCAATGGCTTATATAATCTTAAGTTTAGAAGATGAACAATTTATAAATGTAGCTGATTTAAAGACTACAAAGAAGGTCTGGCTGAAATTAAAGGCTGTGCATGTGAATGTGTCTGCATGCAATATTGTGCAATTATCAAGAAAACTATACAGAGCCTGTTTGCAACCAGGTGAATCGGTGGAACAGCATTTAATGAATATGCAGACTCTATTTTTGGACTTAGAACAATGTGGAATTTATTTATTTATTTATTAGTTGCATTTGTATGCCGCCCACTCCACAGAGACTCAGGAATTAAATTTCCTGAGTCCCAAAAGGTCTTATTCGTGTTGAACAGTTTAGATGAAACCTGGGACATAGTTTCTGCAGTATTTGAGTGCAAAGAAGAGCAGGACTTGAGTTTTGAGGCTTTAAAGGCATGCTTGCTAAATGAGGAAGAGAAGCGCCATTTTAGAGCAAGCCACGAGGAGAAATTCCTGAGGAGAGGGTCCAGACTGCAAGTCTCCAGAGGAGAAGACACAATCAGCAGAAGGGATCAGGTTACAGCACAGCAAAGATTTTGCAAGCAGGAACAGCAACAACGTTTTAAGAAGAATTGCTTCATTTGTGGAGCAAGCACACATCTGAAGAAAGACTGTTTGCAGAAGAAACGTTTTTTGCAAAAGAAAGATGTGCAAGAAAAGAAGACTTATTTGCAAAATGGACAGTTTGCTGTTGCAAAAGTTTGCTATAGCAATAATAGAGACAAATGGTTGATAGACAGTGGTGCAAGTCAAACAATTGTTAAGGACTCTGAATTATTTTACAGATTTGTTCCAGTTGCTCAAGATGCAGTAGCCTTGGCAAATGGCCAGAAGGCTAAAGTCATTGGAAGAGGCGGTGTGCAAATTCCATATCTGGAATCAAGGTTTACCGATGTATTATGTGTACCTGAAATGGAACATAATTTGTTAAGTGTGTCTAGTTTAGACAAGCAAGGTTTTGAGACCACTTTTGTAAATGGAAAGTGTCTCATCAAGAGAAATGGGAATGTATGTGCACAGGGCATAAAAGAGGATAATCTTTATGTGTTGCAGGGACAAAAGGTTCAATGTTCCCAAATATTTAAGAATGTTGCAGAGCACGATTCATGTGTTCATCTCTTGAACAGAAGACTTGGCCATGCTAGCTTCAAAGTTTTGCAAACGATGGAACAGTTTGCAGAAGGGCTGAATTTAAAGGGATGTAAGGCATATTTGGACTGTGCAGTATGCAAAGCATCAAAGTCCAAGGCATTCCCAGTGAGCAAGTGTAGCACAAGACAAACAACGAGAGCTCTAGAGCTGGTTCATGCAGATTTGGTGGGACCTATGCAAGCCAGTTTGGGAGGAGCGAAGTATGCGCTGGTCATTGTCGATGATTACAGCAGGTTTGGGTTTTGCTACTTACTTAAGAGTAAAACAGAGGTGCTACAGCAATTTAAACAATGGGTAAGGTTTGTAGAAAGAAGGTACAAACAACAGGTATGTCAGTTGCAAACTGACAGAGGTTCTGAATTTATGTCAACAAGTTTTCAACAATGGTTGGGACAGTTGGGAATAAAATACAGACACACAAATCCTTACACAGCAGTGGAGAACGGTGTTGCTGAAAGATAGATAAGATAACTTATCTATCTGGACTTTCCACACCTCGAAGGGTCCCAAAAACATCAAATTTTTCAGATTTTGAAGACGAGGGTCGTCTTCTTCCTCCTACCTCGCTCAGCTCCGCCACTGGAAGTCCCTTTTTTTCTTTCTATGTGCTCATTTTTCTACCTTGTTATTTATGTAACTTGCTTACTATTATGTTAGTTTTCTTTATCCTTTTCTTCCCTATATTTTTTTAAAGTTTTTGAGCTCCAATTCCTCCCTACCTGATTTGCCTTATTTATTTGATTGATCTTTATTAATTTTCAAGACACATACCAATCTGAATATCTCCCTGAATTTTAAGAACTTTTTCAGTAAAGGCAGTACATTAGAAGCTCTGCCATTGTTGAAAGCATTGAAGAATCTGGTAAGGAAATATCTCTGAAAGGATGACCCAATGGGTCACATTTTGTCTAGTATTTAATTACATTTTAAATTATTAAAGGTAAGTGCCATATTTATTTCTTGACCAACACCAATTCCCATACAATAATTGGTTTTAGTCAGGGAGATATCACAAAAATTTCTTTATTTCGTGTATGGCATACAAGGCCAGGGAGCCTACAATGTTATGCACACAGTAGAAGTCCCGGCAGCCGACAGTCGCTAGTCTGTTTGTTGCACCAGTGCACCACAAGAAGGTGAACTAGCTTCACATCGGCTGGCCTGCAGCATTCTCAGAGGAAGTTGGCTCATCCAGGACTTTCCTCCACCACTCCTCCACCAATCACGTCCAGACAGATCCACTGATGGTCACCGACTTGGTGGAACCAAACATCTGTGATCTACTCTTGCATGAGGATGCTTGGCTGTGAGACATTGTGGTGTAATAGTACAGAGATTGCTGGAAGCCAAATGCAGGCAACTGCGCTGGCTGCAGTCCCTGTGTAGTCTGATGTGCTCAGATTACTAGAAGCCTCTCTACACTACATTCTAAGTGAGGTGCTTAGAATTTCCAAACAGAAATACAGTGAGATTTGAGTAGATACAGTTACAGATTAACAGAGTTGGAAGGGACCTTGTACGTCATCTAGTCCAACCCCCCACCAAAGCAGACCCTACACCATTTCTGACAAATGGCAGCCGAGTCTCTTCTTGAAAGCTTCCAGTGATTAAGCTCCCACAACTTCCGAAGGCAAGGGTTCTCTCCAAGATGGCGACTAAGACAGACCCCTAACCACTTCGCTGGTGAATAGCTACAGGGAAAATACCAAAAATCCTAGGGATATAGACAGGAGAAGTAGCAACAAATAGCGGAACCATATTTAAAAACAAAACCCAAAATGATAAACCAAGTGGAAGTCGAAGCCAACTGAAGAAAAGGCAAGTGGGAAATAAAACTACCTTGAGACCAGAGCGCTAGACTCCACGGCGAATATCGTAAGTAAGACTCCTGCAATCCCCTGAATGTGAGCACACAGCAGAGCCCTTCGATGCCGGTGTGAAAGATCCCCAGCTGTAGCAACCAACTCCCGTCGCCCAGCTGAGTTCTCCCCCAGAGAAACTCAGTGCCGGTGAGAGAGATCCTCTGCCCCAGCTAGGAGCAAGCGTGTGCCTGCTGTTTATACAACCCCCGTATCCCTTCCGGAGCTCTCTAAAGAACATCCCAGCATCCCAGCATATCTCCGATGCTTAAAGTGTGCCTGCAAAGAGCCCAATCTAACTTTAAAGGAAACTAACTTTTCCAACCTTGTGTTTGAGAGGCTCTTTGATCTTTGTTCTTTGTTCCAAGCCAACCACGCGGCAGTCCTTCCTCAAAATCTCACTTCCTTCCTGCACACGTAAGTGCTTCAAAAAACAACTACAGAAACTCCGTTTCAAAGGAGCCTCTACACACTATAAAACAGCGTTTTCTCTTGCAACACATCAAAGAAACAGCTCTAAACTGCCTTCAAACTCCCACCAATTGGATTTCAACCCCCAACCACCTTCACTCCAGGATACTAAGTTTCTGAGAGTAAAGCAATAAAATCTTTTTGCTTTTGAATAACAAAATGAGCTGGTGAAGTGGGAAAAGGTGGGGGTCACGAATTCTACATTTAAAAGCCAGTTTAAAACAAAGGATTTGTACTTCACTTTGCTGCTACTTATTTCAATTGATCAATTAATAATTCAGGCATTAGTCAAGCATTGTTTAACTGTAGATAGATTATATTATTATTTGACTTTTATTAATCTGATATCTTACTTGTTAGGTACTATTAATTAACTATACATTAATTAGTATAATTAATTAGCTGATTGGTTATTGATGGTTAGACTGATTGATTGTTAATATTAATTGATTGATTATTAATATTAATTAAATTCATTGATTGTTGATATTAAATAATTGATTTGATTAGTTGTTGATATTAATTAATTAATTTGATGAATTATTGATACTAGTTAACTAATTTTGTCAGCCACTATTTGATTATTAACCATGTCAAACAAAAAATCAAAAACCTCCACAATCAAAAACCCCCAAATGGAAGATATCTCTACCAACGATGATATATGCTACAAATGTAACAAAATCATCAAAGAGAATGAAGAATACACAAAATGCCACATGTGCTCAATTTATGCCCACAATACCTGCCTGGAAATAAACAAAACTGTAGTCAATTTCCTACAAAAAACTCCCACAGTTCTTAATTTCTGTCCATCATGTCTACCAATACTGGATGATCTAATGACCACGTCTGATAGATTCCAAACCTTGGAAACAACCATAAAAACACAAAAAACACATAGATTCCATGGAAGCACGCATAGAAGCACGCATAGAAGCACGCTTCACAACTTTGGATAAAAAAATTACAGCACAGACAAATGGAAATTCAAATGCTCAAAACCATATTCCAACACAACAACTACCTCAATCTCTAGCTCAACAACCACTACCTCAACCACATGCACAACCACAACAACAACTACCTCAACCATCTACCAACCATCCAAGCAATATATCCTTACTCATCAAAGACACCCTTGAACAGGAACAAAAACGTAATAATGCTATTCTATTTGGCCTCGAAGTTACCAATGAACCTGATATAGATCAGGTTCGCAACATTATTGCATCAAAATTCCCCGCCGAAGAAATCATTGAAGTTTCCAGAGATGGCCCCGAGTTTAAGTATAGAGATGGTTCGGTGGCCCCACGATTCTGTAGAGTCATTTGCAAAGACGAACTCAGCAAACGAAAATTCATTAATACTATAAACTCCATTAACAGAAATGACCCCAAACCCAAAAAACTTCGCTCAAGACCTGACCTATCCATACTACAACGAATCCGCTCCCGTGAACTCCGAGCAGATCTCAAAAAACGTCAAGACCAAGGACAAACTGACCTATACATTGACTACCGTGCTGGCTGCATCAAAACTAAGACCCACAATCCACCATCCATCATTCAAACCATCATCACCCAAAACAATCCAAACTTCCAATCCACCTTCAACCAAAACCAACCCCCCATAAACCAAAACTAGGTATGCACGCCCCTTACTTCCTCAACATCAACCACTGCTAATCTTAAATGTAAACTAATGAATTCAAGAAGCATTGTTAACAAAATACCTGAACTCCTTCTCTTACTAAAAACTGCTAAATTCGACATTATATTTGTCTGTGAAACATGGCTAAACGCATCCCTCCCCGACTCCATTATCACAGTAAGAGACTATCATGTTTACCGATCTGATCGCGAAACCCGTAGAGGAGGTGGAGTTGCAATCTTCTATAAGAAATCACTGAACCTAAAAAAGGTGCAAATTAAACATGAACTCGATCTTCCAGAAACTATCATCTGCGAACTGACCTTAAATACCACACTTCGCTTCCTACTATGTTACAGAGCTCCTGATTACGACATGACACATGCGAACAACCTTACCTCACTACTAACGTGGGCAGCCTCCTACCCACATCCTCTTATATTTCTTGGTGACCTACACCTACCTCATATAAACTGGACCCTAAACGAATGTACAACTGAACCCATACATTCAACCCTTTACAATGCTATTACCAATCTAGGGCTAGATCAACTAGTAACAGACAATACTAGACTCAGCAATTGTCTTGATCTCATCTTCTGCAACAACTTACACTCAATTTACGGACTACAAATAAAAGAACCCTTTTCCAACAGTGACCACAGCATGATTGACTTTTGTCTCAATATATGTCCTTACAGAAACCATCTCAATAATGGGAGAACCAATTACAACTTTAAAAAAGCCAACTATGATATCATAGAAGCCGACCTCTCATCTCTTGATTGGCATACACTATTCTCTGGCTGTAATACTGCCGAAGACTACTACAATATATTTTTGCTCGAAATCCAAAGAGTCATTAAATTACATGTACCACTAATAATCACCAAAACCAAGAAAAATAAATTACCCATAAAAATAAGGAAGCTCCAATCCAAAAAAAGATCTCTTTGGCGAAAAAATAAAACAGGCCACGTTGCAAACTTTAAAAGCCGCTACAAAAATCTATGTCACCAAATAAAGACTGAATGCACCAATTATCACATCAATCAAGAAGAAAACCTTCTACGTACGAAGTCCACACGTGCCTTCTATAACTTTGTAAACAACCAACTCAAAGACTCAAGATCCATCCCAACCCTTAAAGGACCGAATGGTAAAGACTATAACGACGAAACAGTTAAAGCCAACCTCTTTAACACATTCTTCGGCTCAGTCTTTGTAAACAGCAATGGCTCATGCCCAATATTTCCTAGTCGTACCACAATTAACTGCAACGATCTAACACAAATCGATTTTACAGAAGATAACGTTAGAAAGGCATTACGCAACCAAAAACCATCTCTATCTATTGGACCTGATGGACTATGTGCATACTTCTTAAAAAAGCTCTCCACAACCTTGGCTGAACCTCTAAGCATAATTTTTAAAAAATCCTTCAGGACTAGCTCCTTACCCAACCTATGGTCACTAGCCACGGTCATCCCTATCTTCAAAAAAGGAGATCCAAGTAACGTTGAAAATTACAGACCAATCTCTTTGGGCTGCGTCACCTGCAAAGTCATGGAATCAATCATAAACCAATCCATTACGCTCCACTTAGAAACTAACAACCTACTCTCCAACAACCAATTTGGTTTCAGAAAAAAATTATCCTGTAATCTGCAACTCTTGCACTGCAAAAACATATGGACCACTCAACTTGATCAGGGTAAAACAATAGATGCAATTTACATAGACTTTTGTAAAGCCTTTGATTCAGTTGTACACGACAAACTACTTCTGAAACTAAAATCCTATGGCATTTCTGGACCCCTACATGATTGGATAACTGCCTTCCTGTCTAACAGACAACAAGTGGTCAAAATAGGAAGTGCCATATCAAATCCTGCTCCTGTCAACAGTGGTGTCCCTCAAGGCAGTGTTCTAGGACCAACACTCTTCATATTCTACATAAACGATCTTTGTGATCATATTATAAGCAACTGCGTTCTCTTTGCTGATGATGTTAAACTATTTAACACCACCGACAATGTTGCTACCCTTCAAAAAGACCTTGACCATGTAGCAGAATGGTCAAACAACTGGCAACTTCAAATCTCAACCAACAAATGCTCTGTCTTACACATTGGCAAAAAAAATCAGAATACAAAATACAAACTTGGAGGAAACGAACTTGTAGATGACCCTCACTCTGTCAAAGACCTTGGAGTACTCATATCCAATGACCTAAGTGCTAGAGCCCATTGTAACAACATTGCCAAAAAGGCACTAAGAGTTGTTAATCTAATCTTGTGTAGCTTCTTCTCTGGCAACATTACATTACTAACCAGAGCATACAAAACATTTGTTAGACCAATTCTGGAATACAGCTCACCTGTCTGGAACCCGCACTGCATATCAGACATAAATACAATCGAGAGAGTCCAGAAATATTTCACAAGAAGAGTCCTTCACTCCTCCACTCACAACAAAATACCTTATTCCACCAGACTTGAAATACTGGGATTAGACAATTTACAACTACGTTGCCTCCGATCTGATCTAAATGTAGTTCATAAAATCATATACCAAAATGTCCTTCCTGTTAATGACTACTTCAGCTTCAACCGTAACAATACACGAGCACGTAATAAATTCAAACTAAATGTAAAGCGCTCCAAACTCGACTGCAGAAAATACGACTTCAGCAACAGAGTGATCAATGCCTGGAATGCACTACCTGACTCTGTGGTTTCTTCCCCAAACCCCAAAAACTTTAACCTTAGACTGTCTACAGTCGACCTCTCCTCGTTTCTAAGAGGTCTGTAAGGGGCGTGCATAAGCGCACCAGCGTGCCTACCGTCCCCTGTCCTACTGTCCAATTGTCCTCTTTTATCGTTACTTTTTACTTATGTTTATACAAATTACTACTATACATGTTTGACAAATAAATAAATAATAATAATAAAGCTGTTCCATTGGTTGATTGCTCTCAGTGTCAGAAAATTTCTCCTTATTTCCAGGTTGAATCTCTCCTTGTTCAGTTTCCATCCATTATTCCTTGTCTGGCCTTCAGGGGCCTTGGAAAATAGCTTGACCCCCTCCTCTCTGTGGCAGCCCCTCAAATATTGGAACACTGCTATCATGTCTCCCCTGGTCCTTCTCTTCACTAGACTAGCCATGCCCAGCTTCTGCAACTGTTCATCGTATGTTTTAACCTCCAGTCCCCTAATCATCTTGGTTGCTCTTCTCTGCACTCTTTCTAGAGTCTCAACATCTTTTTTATAGTGTGGTGACCAAAACTGGATGCAGTATTCTAGGTGTGGTCTTACTAAGGCTTTATAGAGTGGTATTAGTACCTCACTTGATCTTGATTGTATCCCTCTGTTAATGCAACTTAGGATTGCATTGACTTTTTTGGCTGCCGCCACACACTGTTGACTCATATTTAATTGGTTGTCCACTAAGACTCCAAGATCCCTGTCACAGTTACTGCCATTAAGCCTGGTTTCACCCAGTCTATATGTGTACTTTTGGTTTTTTTGCCTAAGTGTAAAACCCCGATACTCCAGGATTTTTGAAAGATGTGGTACAGTGGTTCTGAGATGACATCTGCCAGCTTCTTTAGAACTCTGGGATGTAATCCATCAGGTCCTGGTGATTTGTATTTATCAAGATCAGACAGGTGTTCTCTTACCATCTTTTAACTTATTTTAACTTTTATTTCTAGTCTGTCTTTTACAGTTATGTTTTTGGTAGGTTGGACTATTGTTTCTTTTTGCGTGAAGACCGATACAAAGAATGAGTTAAGCAGCTCTGCTTTCTCTCTGCTGCCCGTTACTTCCTTGCCGTCTTCTCTCTTTAGTGGACCAACTGTTTCCTTGATTTTTTTTCTTGTTATTTATATGTTGGAATAAACTTTTTTTATTATCTTTGACTTTTGTTGCAAGTCTCTGTTAATTCTGAGCCTTTGATTTCCTGACTTTGTCTTTGCAGATTCGGGCTATCTGCTGATATTCTGCCTTAGTTATGTGTCCTTCTTTCCATTTTTTGTACTTGTTCTTTTTGTCTTTCAATTTGTCAGAGAGATCTTTGTGCAGCCATGCTGGTTCCTTCTTGAATTTCTTGTTTTTCTTTTTCAGTGGTATTGTGCTGGACTGGGCTTTTATGATCATATTTTTCAGAGTTTCCCAAGCTTCTTGAGTAGGATTTTCATCCAAGGAATCTTTCCCAAGCTCTTTCTGAGTTTGTTAAAGTTTGTTAAAGGTTCTGAAGAAAAATTGGATATTGTGAATGGTATTTTTTGCCGAGAGGTTTTTTCCCCTTAAAAACTCATAATCTCTGCAACTAAGACAGTGGAAGCATCATATTTGATTGCTGAAGTCTTTTGCATTGCCCGCTGATGGAAGCCTGACACAGCTAAATATGTCTTTCAGCTTTCTAAAAGTCAGCTGTGTTTGAGGAATGTAATACAGAAAACATTAAGACAGCACACCATATAACAACAGATACCACCACTTGTTTGTGCTGCAGTGAAGGGAACATGCAAAAAGCTCCATGTTCAATATCAAAAGCAAATTCACACACATCATGTCACAAGTCATAATATGGTTCTTAGCTTGATATAGAGTGGGAATCCATTCATTATGGCTTAGTGTTATGTGCAGAGCAGATTAAGATGGTGGTTAAGAAGATGGATTAGGATGTTCCATATTTAAGTCCATCTTCAGGTATAGAAATGCATTGGGTAACTCCAGACCAACTTACTGCATAGGGCTGTTCTGGATTAAAAGCAAAGGGAGATTTCTTTGTAAGCCATTCTAAGCTCCTAGAACAGTGATGGCGAACCTTTTTTTCCTCGGGTGCCGAAAGTGCATGCGTGCGTGCTATCGCACATGCGCGAGTGCCCACACCCATAATTCACCGCCCCCCGGAGGCCCTCTGGAGGATGGAAATGGCCAGTTTCCCAATTTCTGGTGGGCCCGGTAGGCCCATTTTTCGCCCTCCCCAGGCTCTAGAGGCTTCCCTGGAGCCTGGGGAGGGCAAAAACGCCCTCTCTGTCCGCCCGGAGGCCCTCCGGAAGCCAAAAACGCACTCCCAGAGCCTCCGTGCGAGTCAAAAAACAGCTGGCCAGCATGCACATGCGTGCTGGAGCTGAGCTAGGCAACGGCTTGCGTGCCGGCAGATATGGCTCCGCGTGCCACCTGTGGCACGCGTGCCATAGGTTCGCCATCACTGTCCTAGAAGATAGGTTGTTAACCTGGGCTCCACAGACCCATGGAGCTCCAGGGATAATTTTAACAAGGGACTTGAACTTCAAAAAATTGCAACTTTTTTTAAAAAATTGGGTTCTCTGCAGGGTATGTGATATGTAAAAATCTTTTCATGCTGTATTCCTGTTTTACAGTAATCTTTCTATGGGATTAGAGGGTATGTTGCTTAAAGTTCTTTCCAGCTAAAGCAGCCTGTATGTGGAAATAGATAGGTGATGGATGGATGGATGGATAGATGGAAGGAAGATAGATAGATGATAGATAGATAGATAGATAGATAGATAGATAGATAGATAGATAGATAGATAGATAGATAGATAGATAGATAGATAGATAGATAGATGATAGAGAGATGCAGGATGGATGGATGGATGGATGAGGGATATCTCTAGGGTGGTCGCAAAGGGCAATCTTATGGCCCTGGGATGCTGAAAATGTCATAAGTGCAAGGGCTGGTCATAAGTCATTTTTTCAATGCTGTTGTAACTTTGAACAGTCACTAAACAAATTGTTGTAAGTTGAGGACTCCCTGTATGCTAACCAGGTCAACCATATTTTCATTGCCTCCCCTCTAAAGCTCACAAACTCAAAAGAGCCAGCTTGGTATGGAGCTGGCATTGTTCTACCTCTCTCTATGCGGGCTGGTTCCTTGGTGAGCCAGTAACTTATATGACATTATAGCAGTCTTCCAATATTTGAGGAGCTGTCACAAAGAAGTGGGGTTGACCTATTCTCCAAATTTCCTGAGGGCAGGAGAAGAAGTAATGGGTAGAAGATCATCAAAGAGAGATCCAACCTAGAATTGAGAAATTTCCTGACAGAACAATTAGTGGCTTGAACAGCAAGCAGGTGACAGTGGTGGGGACACACTAGGTGCTCTGCAGGCAACGGTGGGGAGCCAGCGCAGCAGCCTCAGACCCAGTTTGGGGAGGGGGGAGAAAGAGACAGAATGGGAAAAAATTGAGAGCTCACCAGAGAAGAGAGAGAGAAGGCAAAAAAAAACCATGAGAAAAAAGTTGAAACCAAACTTTTTCCACATGGCCTTCCAGCACCCCGACTTCGCTTTTGGAGGAGAACGCGTCAGAGATTAAGTGTGTGTGTTGGTGCCGACTGCAAAAAAATTCTGCATGGTGTAGAGCAGTGGTTCCCAACCTTTTTGTGATCGAGTACCACTTGGAGGTCCCGTACAGTCGCCGCGTACCACCTGGTTCCAGAGAAACTAAATTCGATCAGATATCACTTTATTTCCATAATTGTACAAGTAGAACACGCAAACCAACTACGAAAACAACAACTCAATGCGAGGGCTGTATCTGCTTCTTCTCCACCAGCTGGTCAATGCGGGGCATGACTTTGCTCACAGCACATCGGAAATCATGCCCGGGCGCAGCAAGACGGTTCCGGCTCTTCGACTTGATGGTCATGAAGGCTGAGAACCCCTGCTCGCACTCTTTTTTGGCCCCGCGCATCTAGCAACTGGATTCTCGGGCCAATGGGACCAGGTGGGTGGCGTGTGGCAACAGTTGCAAATCGTTGCCAGATTATCTTGTGTTAGGCAGTAAACATTTTTGTGAAGTAAAAAATAACTAACTAAAAATCGTTCATGACCCCGAAAGTGTTCGAGTACCACCTGGAAGGCCCTCGCATACCACTAGTGGTACACGTACCACAGGTTGGGAACCACTGGTGTAGAGATTTCAACAAATGTGTAAATGGCGAGCATGGGCAGGAGGACTGGCCGGTGGGCCCTGCCACCCGTGACCCATGGCCCATGGGGTGGAGCAGCCTCCCGCTCTCCCTACCCTGGCGTTTGGTGAGTTATCCCATGCGGGATAATGGCTGGGAAGATTTGTCCCACGGTGAATTGTCTGGTGCAAGGCAGCGGGGGATGGGTGGGGCGGGCCAGCGGCGGAGGGACACCTGGGGCGTGGAGCGCATGGTGGTGTGGCAGGGGCCGGGGTGGTGGTGAAGTGGCTGCGGCAATGTGGCTGTGGCCAATTGTCCCATTCCGACTTGCAGGATCCAAACAACTTGTTCCAATATTTCAAAATGGCTGTTTGGGGAGTGAAGATATTTTAGGATTGAAATATTTTGTATACCTCAAATAATGCCCTCTTATGTTAGCAGCATTTTCCATAGTAATACTAAATGGATTTACATACTTAAGGATATATATTGTTTGGAAATAGCAAGTATCTTCTCAGATTTCACTTTTATAAGCACTGTGCTTGAACAGTAGAGCAATCTCATTTCCCAACTAATTTGTATTAGATTAAAAAGTAGATGAGTTTATGAAACAAGCAATTTTTAAAGTCCAATTGTATGTTTTAACTTGATTTGGAAACTCAGAATTTAGGGCAGAATGTAAGCATACTTGCATATATTTATATGAAGTTAAAAAAATTGTTCACGTCTACAGATTTGGTGTTAGCAGTACCATCTATTAGTAATTGATTTTCTGCCTTTCTAGGTCAGCAGATCAGAAAACTGATAAAAGATGGCCTGATTATCCGCAAGCCAGTGACTGTTCACTCAAGAGCTCGATGTAGGAAAAACACCTTGGCTCGTCAGAAGGGCAGGCACATGGGCATTGGTAAGTACTTGTTTCCCTTACTATTAAATATATCAAATTGTACAGGAAATTTGTTTGTTTATAGATACTTGTATGCTACCTACTCTGCCTAAAATTCTGAAATGAGAAAAATATCAAAACCACTTTTCATGTAGTCTTCTATAAAGATAATAAGGCACAGAAAAGCTTTTACGTTTATGGAGAAGTTAGTACCCTTTAAATCATGGTTGCCCAAGCTTTTGGTTTCCTGGGCTGCATTGAGTGGAATTGTCTTGGGCTGCATATAAAATATACAGTCATGTGCAAAAGAAAGTATACCCTCTGTGAGTTCTATGTTTTTATGTATCAGGACATAGTAAAAAATCATCTGGTCCTTAGCAGTTCTTAAAAGTAGGTAAATATAACCTCAGATGAACAACAACACATGACATATTACACCATGTCATCATTTATTTTACAAAAAGAAAGCCAAAATGGAGAAGCCATGTGTGAAAAACTAAATACACTTTACGATTCAATAGTTTGTAGAACCACCTTTAGAAGCAATAATTTGAAGTAATTGTTTTCTGTATGACTTTTATCAGTCTCTCATCGGTTGTGAAGGAAATTTGACCCACTCTTCTTTACAACATTGCTGTCAAGGTTGACTCGCAAAACACCTCTTTCTGCTCGCAGCTTGACAAAGAAACATGGGAGGGGGGAGGGGTATGATTGGGATGTGTGGGAAGCTGGGAGGGAGAGAAGGAATTGACATGAGCCATTTGTAGCTTCAGAAAATCTTACAACCCCAAGGTCATGAGCTGAAGACTTTTAAAAGGTGCAGACTGTTTTCCCAAAATAAAATGCTTGACCTGGATTGGTGGACAATGGACACTGGGTGGCCCGGGGAAAGGAAAAAAAAAAGGGGGGGGTGCATTATACTGCACTTAGTGCCAAAACCTTAGAACTGGCTTTTCTTCTTCTGTGCCTGTATGGCTCTATCAGTAAAGTTTCACTGTTGGTAATAAAAATGTCCCAGGAGTTTCTTTTGCTGTGCATGCCAACGGGACGTATGACAATTGCTTCAGTTCATTGAGGTTTGTGGGGATTTGTTTATGCACAGCTGTCTTGAGGTACCGCCACAGCCCTTCAATCAGGTTGAGGTCTGGACTTTGACTGGGCCATTGCAACACCTTGATTCTATTCTTTTTCAGCCATTCTGTTGTAGATTTGCTGGTGTGCTTGGGATCATTGTCCTGTTGCATGACCCAATGTCAGCCAAGCTTTAGCTGTTGGACAGATGACCTGACATTTGACTCTAGATTACTTTGGTATACAGAGGTGTTCTGTGATGACTCGGGGCACAGCACAGAGATAACACAAACAGCTGGCAGTTCAAACCGCCCCTTTATTGCTCCAAATTTCCCCAAACGCTCCCATGTTTCTGGCAAGTCCCAGAGCAGAGTGACAACAAACCCCCACACAAACCTCAAGCAGCCTCTGGCTGCAATTAGTCCAGCCCAGCAGTGTGTACACCAGGGCTTCACAGCAATAAATTCAGCAAGGCAAATCAAGGAGTTCAGGAAGCAAAAGATCCAGGTAATTAGTCCAGAACGCCAGAAAGATTGCAAGGACTCTTGGAAAGTTCAAACGTCGGCACTCAACACTTCAGGAACTTAGTGTTTGTTCCTGACAAATGAAATGCCCCTCCCCACAGTGTCTCCTTAACTCTCATTCCCCAGGTGTGCCTTGTGAAGATAGGCGGGGCACTTTTCTCCCGAGTAGCCTGCTCAGTCTGCGCTGTTCGTGCCTTCTCTCCACTCTCTGAGCTCTTGGATCAGGAGGGGGTGGTCCTTGCTCCTCGCCTGAACTCTGTCTCTCATGTTCATCCTGCCTCTGTTCCTACCTGTCTACAAGCTGTCCTAATCCTGAAAGTCCCTAGCCTTCCCCATTTTCTTCTGAAGACAATGAAGCCGCCCCCTCAATCTCTGTTGGCTCAGGTTCCAGCTCATCTTCCCCCGCAGATTCAGGCTCTGACAGGGGCATGACGCGTTCATGGTTGACTCAATGACTGCAAGGTGCCCAGTTCCTGTGGCTGCAAAAGAAGCCCAACTCATCACCCCTCCACCACCATGCTTGATGGTTGGTATGAGGTGTTTGTGCTGATATGCTGTGCTTGGTTTTTGCCAAACGTGGCACTCTGCATTATGGCCAATCACATCCAGGCAGATCCACTGATGGTCACTGGCCTGGTGGAACCAAACATCTGTGATCTGCTCTTGCATGAGGATGCTTGGCTGTGAGACATTGTGGTGTGATTGTACAGAGATTGGTGGAAGCCGAATGCAGGCATCTGCGCTGGCTGCAGTCTCTGTGTAGTGTGATGTGCTCAGTTTACTAGAAACCTCTCTACACTGTGTTTGACAGTAAGAAGTGGCTGTAGTAGTCGCTTGCAGGCCCTCTACAGACTGCAGCCCTTCCTGGTAGCAGACTCTCTACCCACTCTGTTAACCGCAGTTTTACTGTCTTGGACTCGCTAATCTGTAACCCTGTGGCTCTATGGAAGCTATCCAAGCAGTTAACCTTTCTTGCCATTCAACAAAGGAGACAGTATTTCACCATCTAATCTTTATTAAACACTGTAAGATCAGGTAAAACTAAAAGCAAATAAACAATAGCAATTATTACAAAATGAATAGGGCCCAATACATATGAACATATATGCATAATAACTAGCAGCCATGCTCCATAAAAGAGACCATGTGCTCCTGGCCTACTTACTGACTGTCATGGCCTAATTGGAGCCCAGTTCAGAGGAGGAGGAGTTGGAACCAGGAACGTCCAATGGCAATGGCACGTCTCCCTTGGCATGTTTGGAGAGGCCAGGGGCTGAGGACGATGCTGTCCCAGGCTCCTCAGCAGCGCTGGGTTGCTCCCTGTTTGGACCAGTTCTTAGAACCGGTAGCGGTGGCGGTGGGAGGCTCCGCCCACCCACCCGGGACACTTCTGCACATGCGCAGAAGTGGCACGCACGCAAGCGCGCACGCAACCCAGTGGCAAACTAATTCGGAACCTACTACTGCCCCTCAGGCATTGGGGGAGGTGGTCGATCAGACAGCTGCCTGCCTTCACAGACACAGGGGAGGATCAGCTGCTGATGAGCAGCAGATCACCTCTGATGAGGAACAGATGCCTCTCCCTCTTGATACAAGGGCACAAAGAGTGGAACATAGACAAGCTCAGAGAAGGGCTGCGAGGCTACTCGGGAGAAGGTCACCCCACCTCTCCTCACAAGGAACACCTGGAGTGGAATGACTTAAGGAGAAGCCCTGGGGAGTTAGTCTTTTCCAGAAACAATTGTTTTGGAGTACACTCCCCCGGCTTTGACTCGGTGCCTTTTTGCCTTGCTTCGAGGACTGCTTTTCACCTTTGCTTTGACGACTGCCGTTCGTCTTGCCCTAGCCTTGTGGACTGTGTTTGCCCTTTGCTTTGCTTTACCTTCATAACTGTCTTTGCCTTGTACCTTGTCTTTGCCCTGAGGACTGACATTTGTCTTATGCCTGGACTTTGCCTTGTGGACTTTCTTTATAATATATGGGCTGTTGTTTGGGTGACTGAGGGTGGCTGCCTTCAGGGTAGCATGTGGTGGAGCCTTACTGGTCATTGGAGGGCCTTTTGTTGAACATTCCTTGAGGGCAATAAAGGACTCTCTAAGGCCTGCCTGGGTCATAACACTGACAAGGCCCAAAATATAACTGCCCTTATACCCCCCAGGGCGGCCTGCTTACTGACTAGGCCAAAATATAACTTCCCCTATTCCTCCCAGAGCCTAGACTGCCTAAATGTATCTAGGGATATGCTGCTCACCTGCGACACCCTGTGATGGATCAAGATTGCTGTTGAAGAACTGTGAATGGCTTCTCTGCATGGAAGATGGAGGCTGGAATGGCCTCACTTCCTTTCCTTTTCCCATCAATGCTTGTAACAGGAAGTGAGGAGACAGGGAAGGGGCACATAACGGTTTTTAAAGGCACAGTACATTTGAACAAGCAGAACCAGCACTTGCATCAGAGAGAAGTTAACCCTGTCCTGCCAGAGCAGCAAATGCTCTGGGGACAGAAGGGGGTGTGAGCAGTGGTGGGATTCAGCCATTTCGCACCGGTTCAGGAGAACCGGTAGCTAACTTTCTGAGCAGTTTGGTGAACCGGCTGTTGGAAGAAATCTTCTTCCAACAGCTTTTTGTTTTTTCCCACCTTACAGGGTTAATCCTGTCAGGAAGGCAGGAAGGAGGCGTTCTGGTGTGCCTCTGTGTGTTGTTTCTAGCCTAATCCTGCTTATCTTTATTGCCCTGCTTAAGTGTTTTCCAAAACTGCCTCTGTGGTTAAGCATTGTTACATTGTAACAGCTGTTAATGGTTCTTGGCAGTACACCCAGACTTTCTATAGCCTGAGCCACTTCTCTGGAGTTTTTTTTCCTTTGTTGGTACTTTTATTCTGGGGCTTGACTTTCTTAAAGGGGAAGGGCTGTTTTAAGCTTTTTACACTGCTTTAGTGGTTCCTGTCACTGTCTTTTTCGGGTGTACTTCCAACACAGCTGAATCCCCTCCCAGCCACTCCTTGCCTCCTCCGTCCCCAATTAAGGGTGGGAGGGGGGTGATCGCGGGCCTCTTTCTTCCCTGGATCCGTAATCTTCTGGATGATTTCCTTAGGATATCTTGTGAGGTGAGTGAGACCAGCCGGTATCTTTAAGTGGTGCAAATGTATCTAAGGATTGCTTCTCCTGGGTGGGAAAGGGTGCTTTGTCAGTTCACTGAGCACAGGAGTCTCTTGTCTATGGGGATTCTTCAGTCATCCAGGTCATGGTTGTCCCAAAGGTGCTTTTTTCAAGAGGCAACTGGACTTTCTTGGTTTCCAGAAAGTCCAGTTGCCTCTTGAAAAAGCACCTTTGGGACAGGAGTCTCTTGCATTGCTTCGGATTGGCCAAGGCACATGATTGCTCACTGACAGTAATCCTCCCTCCAATTTGTTTTAGTTTTCTCTCATGATAATAAGGCTTAGTAACATGGCACCAGGCTTGAAGGTTATTTAGATATCTGTGGCATGTACTAATTTTATTGTGATCCTGACAAGCTTGGGAGGGCAGCGACTTGAACCTGGGTCCCCTATATACTTTGTTAATTTCTCTCTTTAGCTCGGCATTTTGTAGCCCAAGTGTGCCCATCCACTTTCTGGAAAGCTTAAATGACCTCTCTGCTAAAGGGTTTCACTTTATGAGCAAGAATTGGCTGCTGATAGTTATCATTGCATTTTATCCTTGCATTTTAACTATTTTAATTTCTCAAGGTGCTCTGGCACCCTGCCTGATTTGTAACTCCGGCTTGCAGGTATTGCTGATGAAAAGGAAGGTATTCTGACAGAATGGTTTAGGTTTCCATGATGGCTGTGACTGTCATTGATCTTCAGTGTGTATTCCCCCATTTCTAATCTAAAGATGGGTATTTAGGGCAGCTTTTTGCAAGCAAAGAAGCTTTTTGACAGTGTTTATAAAGCACAGTTGTGTATAATGCAACCAGTCATTCTGGTTCCATAGCGCATGGAACTTCGTATGTGTCAGAATCCAGCAACTCTGCCATTCAAAAGGAGAAGGGGGGTCTTGGGTTTGCTTGATCAGACGTTTACAACATATATCCGGGCGCCAGACATCTGGGAACCTCCTTATCTTAGGATAGGATTTATGAGGGGCAATGTAAGTTAGTTTGAATGGAAAGGGATCTGTGGAAACGTACGCTCATCCGCATTCACAGAATAGAGGACTTTCACACCTTGTGTATTGGTCTACATTTGCATTCTGCCTAATGGGGAGGGGCGCTAAGGTTTAAATCAGTGGTTCCCAAAGGGGGCGGTACCGCCCCCCAGGGGGCGGTGGGAACCTTTAGGGGGGCGGTGAGAGGTAAGGGTGGCGACAGGGGGGCGGTGAGAGGGTCCAGGGGGGCGGTAGGTGGTTCGCCGGTCCTGTCCCCGTGCCGCCACCCATGTCCACCCAATCGCCCGCTGCCGCTTTTCCCGCAACTCTTTTCCCGGCGGGGACTGGGCGGGCCGTGAGATGGGCATCTTACTGGATTTTTAACAGCTCCGTGTATCTGTCGTCTGGTCTCTTTGCACTGGTCTCCAACCTTGGCAACTTTAAGACTTGTGGACTTCAACCTCCAGCAAAGCTGGCTGAGGAATTCTGGGAGTTGAAGTCCACAAGTCTTAAAGTTGCCAAGGTTGGAGACCCCTGGAAAGCTTGCAAAATACAGAAACTCTTCTCGCGAGGGTGAGCAATTAACAACTTGCAACGAGAAGAGTTTCTGTATTTTGCAAGCTTTTTTCCCTAGAGACTAGCCGACAGAAACACGGAGCTGTTAAACCTGTAAGACAAGGGATTGGGGGGGGGTGCGGGCAGGGGCTGGGTTGGGGGGGTTGGGGGGGCGGGAGGAGGAGGAGGAGGAGGAGGGAGACCTTGTGGGGAAATCGCAGCTGCCTCTTTTCCACTCCTTCGGCCAAGAGGCACCGCGGCTGGAAAGTCGGTCCAGAAAGAGGGCAGCGATGGCGGGGGAGATCGGGAACAGTTGCCCACCAGAGTTTCTGCCGCCTTCGCCTGCCTCCCTTTCCTTTCCTTTCCTTTCCTTTCCTTTCCTTTCCTTTCCTTCCTTCCTCCCTTTCCTTCCCTTTTTCCTTCCTACTTCCCTTCTCTTCCTTCCCTCTTTTTCCTTCCTCTGTTCCTTCCCTTCCCTTTCCTTCCTTCCTTCTGTCTCTTTCCCTTCCTTTCCTCCTTCCCTTTCCTTCCCCCTCCTTTTCCTTCCTACTTTCCTTCCTTCCCTTTCCTTCCCCCCTTTTTCCTTCCTACTTCCCTTCCCTTCCTTCCTCCTTCCCTTCCTTTTCCTTCCTCCCTCTCCTTTTCACCTTTAATTTCCCTCTCTCTTTCCTTCCTACTTTCCTCCCTCCCTCCCTCCTTTCCAACCTCCCTCCCTCCCTTCCTTCCTCCTTCCATTTCCTTCCCTCTCATTCCTTCCTTTTCTTTCTCTTTCCTTTCTTTTCTTTTCCTTCCTTTCTTCCCTCCCTCCCTTGCAACCAAATACAAACCATGTTTGGGGGAACCGGTTTCAAAACCTCCCAGTTTCCCAAACCTGGACGTTTTCAGCCACGCACGCACGCACACACACCCTCACACACACCCAGTGGCTCAATGTGGGATAGATTTCCCACCCACCTCCAGCCCCTCTTTTCAAACACACCCCTCTTCCTCGCAGAGAGAGAGAGAGAGAGAGAGAGAGAGAGAGAGAGAGAGAGAGAGAGAGAGAGAGAGAGAGAGAAAATACGGGGAAAAAAGGAAGGAAGGAAGGAAAGGAAGAAAGAAAGAAAGAAAGAAAGAAAGAGAGAGAGAGAGAAAGAAAGAAAGAAAGAAAGAAAGAAAGAAAGAAAGAAAGAAAGAAAGAAAGAAAGAAAGAAAGAAAGAAAGAAAGAAAGATGGTAAGTAGGTAGGAAGACAGAAAGAAAGAAAAAGATGGTAGGAAGGAAGGAAGACAGACAGAAAAAGAAAGGAGGGAAGGGAGGGAAGAAGGAAAGAAAAAGGAAAGAAAGATGGTAGGAAGGAAGACAGAAAGAAAGAAAGAAAAAAGATGGTAGGAAGGAAGGAAGACAGACAGAAAAAGAAAGGAGGGAGGGAAGGGAAGGGAGGGATGTAGCAAAGAAAAAGGAAAAAAAGAAAGAAAAAGAAAGAAAGAAAGAAAGAAAGATGGTAGGTAGGAATGTAGACAGAAAGAAAGAAAAAGATGGTAGGAAGGAAGGAAGACAGTCAAAAAGAAAAGAGGGAAGGGAAGGGAGGGAAAAAGGAAAGGAAGAGGGAGGGAGGAAGGAAGGAAGACAGAAAGAAAGAAAGAAGGAAGAAAGAAAGAAAGAAAGAAAGAAAGAAAGAAAGAAAGAAAGAAAGAAAGAAAGAAAGAAAGAAGAAAGGAAAGAAAGAAAGAGATGGAAGGAAGGAAGAAAGAAAGAAAGAAAGAAAGATGGTAGGAAGGAAGGAAGACAGAAAGAAAGAAAAAGAAAGAAAGAAGGGGAAAGGAGGAAAGAAAGAAAGAGAAAAAGAAAGGAAGAGAAAAAGAAAGAAAGAAAGAAAGAAAGAAAGAAAGAAAGAAAGAAAGAAAGAAAGAAAGAAAGAAAGAAAGAAAGAAAGAAAGAAAGAAAGAAAGAATTATGACCACAATTGAGCATAACATTTTGGTTGCTAAGCAAGAGCGTTGTTAAGTGAGTTTCACCACATTTTACAAGTTGG
The DNA here is from genome assembly GCA_023053685.1 of Diadophis punctatus similis. Taxonomy (NCBI): domain Eukaryota; kingdom Metazoa; phylum Chordata; class Lepidosauria; order Squamata; family Dipsadidae; genus Diadophis; species Diadophis punctatus. The sequence continues at coordinate 295,868 of JALIGW010000128.1, forward strand.
CCATGCCCACCCGGTCACCTGACCACTAAGCCACGCCCACCTGAGGGGGTGGGGTGGGGGGCGGTGAGGATGAGTTTGTAGCACCAAGGGGGCGGTGGACTGAAAAAGTTTGGGAACCACTGGTTTAAATGTACTTGCTTTGCCTGGGGGCATTTAGATCTTGCTTTGAATGAATGGATTGTTATCACAGCTGCCAATAAAGGAATCCTTTTGAACTACCTGGCTCAGAAGTTCGTACTTTGTAGGTGGATGGGGAGGCAGTCCTTACAGTATGTTTAATTTAATGGCTGGGCTCAGCAAATGACAGCACCTCAGTAGGGACAGGCCTGGTTAGTATTTGAATGGGAGACCAGTGGAGAAAACCATGATTGTAAGCTAAATGGGGAAGTTGAAAAAAATGTTTGTTCTCTGGAAGAAGGTAATGAAAGTTTCATAGATATGTCCATGAAGAAGGGAGAATTGAAACTGCCAAGGGTGGAAACTAAGAATCTGAGACCAGACCAGATCATGATCAAAACAGGATGCAGCTCCCCTCCATATCCAGATTTTTTTTAAAAAGCAAGAATTTCATTATTATGTAAAAATGGAAGAAAGAGAGGCAAGATTTGAACCCCAACATGGATTGCTAGGTTCTGCAATAGCTGATTATCTTTCTACTAAGAGTGTCTTGTGTTAGTAATAAAATACACTTTTTAAAAAACAGTTTATTTCTATATTTTCCCATTACATACATACAGAAGTGCTTAATGAACAGCGTATTGTCTGGGTCAGTTTATTTTTATACAATAATACTCTTCCCTGCCTAATTTCTACCTCTACTATCCAACCATTTATAAAACAAGTCCCATGTTCGAAAATACTCTGTGTCTTCTTTTTCTTTTCTTTTTAATGTCAATCTATCCATTTCTGCACAATCTATTTTTTTTAATTACATCGTCTTCTGTGGGCGTTTCCTCATTTTTCCAATATTGTGCATACACAATTCTTGCTGCTGTCAAAACATGTAATATTAAACATAGGTTCCCTTTATCATACTTTTCAGGTTTTATGCCTAGCAAAAATATTTCTGGCTTATACTGTAATCTATGTGTAGTTTTAACATTTTCTCCAACCATGTATGTATTTTTGTCCAATATTTCTTTGCTTTTTCACATTGCCACCACATATGATACGTCCCCGGTGTCTGGTTACATTTCCAACATTTCACGGACATACTTTTAAACATCTTTGCTAATCTTGCCGGTGGTAAATGCCACCTATAAAACATTTTATATACTGTACATTTTCCTTATATGCAGTTGCCATTGTCAACTTACAATTTCTTTCCCAAAGCTTTTGCCATTCATCTAAGTCTATAGTATATCCAAAGTTCTTTGCCCATACTATCATTGTTTCCTTTACCTGTTCATCTTCCATTTTTAAGCTTAACAAGAAGTTATATATTTTCTTTATCAATTTTTCATCTTCGTCCTTATTGCTTCTTTCTGTGCAGCAATAGCTTCTTGAATAGATTGGAACATCGCCTGTATTTTGTTTTGGAAGGTATTCATTTTCTCTTGTTGTATCAATATATCTATTGATCTCTGACTTGATGGGCTGGATGTTGCTGATGTATGTGTAGAAGATGCTTTCTTTCCAATTTTAGTTAGATTTGGAGTGCTCATTTTTTTCTTTTTCCCTCCTTTTCCTTTTTCTATTTGTCTATAATACCAATCTAGGCCTAATTACACCATCAATACCTTTTTACAATTAATTTTACAATAAATTCAGTGTATATCAATACCAATACTAGTATACTGAGTCTATTTGGGGGGGGAAAGAGAACAAAGTTGTTTTAAAATCACAAGTTTATAGTCCAGTTTTCCCTGTCAGCCTCTTGTCCAAGTCTACATCTATTGTTTCGCTTTTCTTCTTTCACCTTCCAAAATATCCATCAAACGATGTTTGTAATCCAAAAAGGCCCACCAAATTCCCCACTGTTTCAGTAAACCAAATAGGCCAAGAAAGCCAAAAAAGCCTCTTTGTTCCAGTTCCAGCTAAATTCAAAGCAATTCCACAAGGTCAATACTATTTATAATCCACAAAGGGTTCAGAGTACTTCAAAGAGCTCACCGTCTATCCCCACATCACCAGTAAAGTAATCTTGCAGCTGTTCTTATCTGTTCCAAAACATTCAAAACTTTCCAGCATTCAACGCTATTTTCCTTTAAAGTCAAAAATTTATTTTTCAGTGTAATGTCCTTTTCCACCAGTAGATGTCATCCCAGTTCTATCTTTCAGCTTCCAGCTACTACAGCGAAAGCATAACTTCCCTTCTGTAAAGTTTCATTTTCCCTTATATTCCAGTAGGAGAAAAGGTATTTCAATACTTTCAGTTTATTTTAACTTCCAGTCTAGTCCTTTCTTTGCAATTTACTTTTAAAAATCTCCCATTAATTCTAATTCTTTTCTGGATTCTCCTTTTGTCTCTTAAAAAATAGCAGCTCGCCGCTTCTTTTGGAGGTGGGGGTAAACCCCCCTCCTCTTGTCTTTAAAGTGTCTTATTTCAAGTAATCTTTTAATTTGGGCATAAATCTCAAGGGTAGAAATCAGGAAAATCCTCACCCAGTTCCAATATGCTGCTCAGCAATCAGTAGCAAGTGCCGTTTCTTCGGATTGTCACAGCTTTGGTCGGGCCATAATGGCCGTCTGTTCTCTCGCCGGTCTGGAGGGTATCCTTGGATCCACCGGGAAGTCCACCATCCTCTCAGGATCTACAAGGAATCCCCCCATCTTCGTCACCCCTACAGGGTGACTTTGGCCCCTTCGGACCTCCAAACGAGAAGAAATCAGCTGGGTTTCGCAGAGCTCCGCTAGCCACAGCCGTATCGCCGTGACACCAATCCGGACGTCTCTGTAATAAAACACTTTCTACCCAAGCCTTAACGTAGACTCCTCTAGTACTAGCTCCAGAGTGCTGCTTGAGTTTCTAGAGAGACAATTATTGTTGTGCCCTGAGTGTCCTATGAGCTTGACTCATAGGAGATTACCTGATTACTTGTGACTCTTAGGCAAGTAAGTTGCCATTCTTTCAACAGTGGAGAGAAAGACAAACACTCTAGCAATTTTCTCTCTCATTCCTTCATTTAAACTAAGCCTTTTCCTGGGTAAAGGATTAAGCTTAAAGAACTGTGCCTTTTAGCCTTAAAGTTTCAGATGCTTGAAGGGCATAAAAATATTCTACATTTGAAGGACTAAAATACAGATATTTTTTTCCAGACGTATACACCAACTGACCAGGATTAATTATAAAAAAAACTGAATTAATGGTTAAACACACACATAGGTTTAACAATAATAACAATAATAACAGAGTTGGAAGGGACCTTGGAGGTCTTCTAGTCCAACCCCCTGCTTACGCAGGAAACCCTACACTACTTCAGACAGATGGTTATCCAACATCTTCTTAAAAATGTCTAGTGTTGGAGCATTCACAACTTCTGGAGGTAAGCTGTTCCACTGATTAATTGTTCTAACTGTCAGGAAATTTCTCCTTAGTTCTAAGTTGCTTCTCTCCTTGATTAGTTTCCACCCATTGCTTCTTGTTCTACCCCCAGGTGCCTTGGAGAAAAGTTTGATTCCCTCTTCTTTGTGGCGACCCCTGAGATATTGGAACACTGCTATCATGTCACCCCTGGTCCTTCTTTTCATTAAACTAGACATACCCAGTTCCTGCAACCGTTCTTCATATGTTTTAGCCTCCAGTCCCCTAATCATTTTTGTTGCTCTTCTCTGCACTCTTTCTAGAGTCTCAACATCCTTTTTACATCGTGGCGACCAAAACTGTATGCAGTATTCCAAGTGTGGCCTTACCAAGGCATTATAAAGTGGTATTAACACTTCGCGTGATCTTGATTCTATCCCTCTGTTAATGCAGCCTAGAACTGTGTTGGCTTTTTTGGCAGCTGCTGCACACTGCTGGCTCATATTTAAATGGTTGTCCACTAGGACTCCAAGATCCCTCTCACAGTTACTACTGTTGAGCAAGGTACCACATATACTGTACCTGTGCATTTTGTTTTTCTTGCCTAAATGTAGAACCTTACTTTTTTCACCATTGAATTTCATTTTGTTTGATAGCGCCCAATGTTCAAGTCTGTTAAGATCCTTCTGTATCTTGAGCCTATCTTCTGGAGAGTTGGCTATTCCTGCCAGTTTGGTGTCATCTGCAAATTTGATGAGTTCCCCATCTATCCCCTCGTCCAAGTCATTGATGAAGATGTTGAAGAGTACTGGGCCTAAAACAGAGCCTTGGGGTACTCCACTGCATACTTCCCTCCATGTAGATGCAGTTCCATTGAGCACTACACGTTGAGTGCGGTTGGTTAGCCAATTTCGAATCCATCTGGTGGTGATGCTGTCTAACCCACATTTTTCTACTTTATCTAGTAGTACTTTATCTACTTTATCTTCTGGAGAGTTGGCTATTCCTGCCAGTTTGGTGTCATCTGCAAATTTGATGAGTTCCCCATCTATCCCCTCTGCTGCCATCCATCAAAGCCTTTGTAAGAATGGCACCTACAACATAATGCTCTATTTGCATTTTTGTATAGGTAATCCTTGACTTACAACAGTTCATTTAGTGACCATTCAAAGTTACAATGGCACTGAAAAAAGTGACTTATGATCATTTTTCACACTTACGACCGTTGCAGCATCTCCACGGTCACGTGATCAAAATTCAGATGCTTGACAACAGTCTCACATTTATGACGGGTGTAGTCTCCCAGATTCACTTAACAGCTGTGTTACTAACTTAACAACTGCAGTGATTCACTTAACAAATGTGGCAAGAAAAGTTGTGAAATGGGGCAAAACTCACTTAATAAATTTCTCACTTAGCAACATAAATTTTGGGGTCAATTGTGTTCATAAGTCGAGGAGAGGCCGGGCGGGGCGAGTGGCTGGGAGGGGAGGGGTGAGGTGGGGCCAGGCATGACCACGTGAGTGATGTCGAGTTGGCCACGGCCATCCAGTCACATGACCACCCAGCCACGCCTACCCATTAGGGCAGAGAACAGGTTGTTAAATTATTTGAATCCCACCACTGGGGATGAGTATAAATTGTTTGCAAATCAAAAAATATATTTTCCTAGGGCCTAGGCCAGGGGTCGGCAACCTTAAACACTCAAAAAGAGCCATTTGGACCCATATCCCATAGAAAAGAAAACACCGGGAGCCACAAAACCCTTCCCGTGCCTGACTATTTCCTGAGTGGCCACAGAACTAGCATATGTAGTTGAATATGTTCTGTTTTCTTCTGAAACTTTTCTTTTCTTGGATTTATCCATGGTTGGCCTACCGGGGGTTGAAAAGCTCAATAAATAGTGTGCCAGCGGGTATCACACATTGGTGGTTGTGACACATATTTTGAGCAACTGGGAGCCGCAGCAGGGGGATGAAAGAGCCACATGAGGCTCCAGAGCCGCGAGTTGCTGACCCCTGGCCTAGGCAATAAATAAACATATTTGTTTTTTATTTATTAAAGGGTTTGGGTTATAAGGAAATTTTAAATAGAAATATTAGTTGTCTAGGTAAAAGTGAAAAAAAAACATTCAGCAATTATTTTGTTTTATGATGGTGTAATTTTGGTCCATTCTGAGCTGGGTCCACTCAGCTACAGAGGAACACTACTGTATGTAACATCAGAATCAATCTTGCTGTCCTGCTCTGAGAAAATTTTTCAACCTACACACTACAGTTTTATTCACAGCTAAACACTTGCCTTCCTTTCTACTGGTCAGCGAAAATAATCCCAATGAAATACAGTAGTTAATTATTTCACTGAGCATGTTACAACTTGCAATGTATCGTTTAGGCTCACTCTTTCAAGGTGAGTCCAGGCAAACTTATGCAATCACAGATTCAGCATACTGTGCTAAAACCAAGTTTTATTAAGCATAAACTTTAGGGGATCTAACTTCTGCATTTGTGAGATCCATTTTCCGCTCCCTCGCCCAAGGGCTTTCAGTTACAAAGTAACTTTCAAGGCTTGGTTAAGCATCGGACTGTCTCAAAGTATCATTCATATCCCTTTCCCTCAAAGTAGCATACAATTGGCTGTATTTGTTGGGGATGGTGCAGTTTAGAGTTAACATATCCAGAAAGCAACAGGATTGGGTAATTGGATATAAAATAACAAAAAAGCCCAAGGTTTGAATGGAGTAGGTGTCATAGGCTATTCTGAATTTTGCTTTTAACAGCAGATAGCAAAGAAAAGGCAGATTTTCTGCAGTTTTGAATATAGGGTTCCTTAGGGTGAAGAGGCAGTTTTGGAAAGTTTTACCGCAACGAATCTGAGATCAGATATTTATCAATGAGAAAAAGTTTTCAAGCAATTAATGTTAGGCCTGGGCTTGGACCAAGCCGTTTAAACAGAATACTAGTGTAAGAAAGTTAGCACCCACCCATCTCCTAGAAGAATGAAATATTCTAGGAAATATTAAAAAGGCAGACTATTATATTTCCCTGAATGAGAAAAAGAGAAACATGTTTTTAAAGACAAAGCAGCTCCCTGCAGCTCCCTGCCCCCCACTTCAGCTCCAGGGTGATGGGATTAAGACCTTCACCCTCAGGACATGATAGGATTAGCTTCATTACCTCATCACCCAGCAAGATTCAACCAAGCCTGGGACTCAAGACAACCTACAAAGTTACCCCTGCATGGCCCCATGGGAGTCTGACAACCAATCAGGATACCTGCCCTTACACAGAAACAGGAAGCTCCAAGGTGGGGCCCAAGAGAGGGTCTCTCTCTCTCTCTCTCTCTCTCTCTCTCTCTCTCTCTCTCTCTCTCTCTCTCTCTCTCTCTCTCTCCCTCCCTCCCTCCCTCCCTCCCTCCCTCCCTCCCTCCCTCCCTCCCTCCCATGTGCTCGATTGCCCAGGACCTCAAACCATGTGGTCCTGTCCACCATTAAACCATCTTTCCAAACAGCCTCCATGTTTCCAGTGTCTTTCTCCCCACTTGGAACTGAACCCAGATGGACATTTCTTCCAACAATTTGGCACCCAAGATGGGACTCCAAGCTAACCTGACCAATGGACCTGGCCCAGGTAAGCCTCCCTTGCCGGCAACAGACCCATTGAGTCTGTGGGTGAGTTTTCCTGGACCGTGGCCATTTGGAACAAAGGTTTTAAAGGGGTTTTGAGTGTTGAGCTCAAAGGCTGCTTGGAAAGAAGGTGAGTACTTCTAAATTTTAATTTTATAGTCCAGAAAAGCATGGGAAATGTGTGTATGCCTGTGTGTGTGTGAGTGAGGGGATCCTTCTCCCAATCACAGCTGGATCTTGCTTCCTCTGTGTGTTCTACCAAGAGAGCCTGGAAAGTATAGGAGGTCAGGCCAGAGCACAGGACCTTCTGTTAGGGAAAGGAGAGAGAGAGTGTGGAAATGGAATGGAATAGTCAATGAAAGAGTTAAACTTGGGCAACTAGCTGGGAAGTCACTGAGCAAAGCCCTAAAAAGGGGGGTGTCTCCCTTTAGTGAGTCCAAAAACAGGCGGGAAAAGGAAAAGGAAAATGGCCAGGGAAAGAGGTGCCCATAATCACTGCGGGGAGCAGTCGAGTCCAGTAGTGGGTTCTAAAACCTGTTGCTACTGGTTTGCATGCGCAGAAGTGTCCCGGGAGGGTGGGCGGAGCCTCCCGCCACTGGAGCTACCGGTTCGGAGAACCGGGCCAAACCGGGAGCAACCCACCACTGGTCAAGTCCTCTCAGACCCCTTTTTGGTCTGCAAACTGAGAACGGAGTTCCCTCGGAGGAGGGGTCCTTACTCTGTAGAGCAGTGGTTCCCAACCTGGGGGTTGGGACCCCTTTGGGGGTCGAATGACCATTTCCCAGGGGTCGCCCCAGCATCCTCAGCTCCCCCCCACTGCCACAAGCCTGGCCATATCGGCTCAACTCGCCCAAGCCCTCCGATTGGTCGGGAGAGGTGCCATTCGGCGAGAGGCGTTTGTGACGCCTGGCGGCCGAGCTTTGACGGCATCAGCTAAGGGGCGGGGCGTTGCAAGATTGCGCGCTGGAGAGTACAAGGCGGTGCTTAAGACATCTGTGGCCGCCCCTGTCTCCTGCTCACAGCGGCAGTTTCTTCCCGCTGGTGTCGAAGGGAAAGGGAGTCACGGGAGGGAATGGTCAGCCAATGACCACTTAAGTTTCACAGCGCACAACGGTGGGAAGGAGGACAGCTGGGTCGGAATCATCTGTCTGCCCTCTTGCCCTCGGCTGGCGCGGAGACCCAGCGAACAAAGAGGCAAACAGGGAGGGTGGGAAGAGAGAGACTGAGAGATATTAGCGCAGGGCTAGCCTGATCATACAGCCTCGGTGCTGAGGGCGCCACCGCCAGGGGCAGGAGGAGCTAAGCCGGAGGGAACTGGAGAAGGAGGTGGTGCCAGAGCATGGTCCATCGCCGCCGCCCTGCTCCGTATGATCAGGCTAGCCCTGTGCTAATATCTCTCAGTCTCTCTCTTCCCTCCCTCCCTCCCTCCCTGTTTGCCTCTTTCTTCACTGGGTCTCTGAGCCAGCTGAGGGCGAGAGGGCAGACAGACGAGCCCGACCCGGCTGTCCTCCTTCCCGCCGTCATGCGCTGTGAAACTTAAGTGGTTGTTGGCTGGCCGTTCCCCCCCCCCCCCATGACTCCCTTTCCCTTCGACACCAGCGGGAAGAAGTTGCCGCTGCGAGCCCCGGCCGGCCCGGTTTGCGAGTCCCAGCTGTAGTCGGAGATGTGGGACGTGGCAAGCGAGGAGACGGGGATCCCAGAGGGGGTAGCAGGGAATGTCTGGGCAGGAGGATTTAATAAAATATAAAATATAGTTCTTAAAGCAGAAGACATATAAACCCAAGAGGACAAATGGGTGTAAGGAAGGAGAGAGTTTGACGCTTCTCATGAATCAAATTTGCAAAGAATGAAGGAGGAACAGAGCGTTTGAAGGAATTGTCCTCCAGCCACAAAGGGGAATCTTTGAAAAGGCGGCTGGGCGAGGGGACCATAAGGGCCTTGTGGGACGTCTCACTGCAGGACCCGCGGCTGCGCTACGAGCTCATCCAGCGCATCGGCTCCAGCACTTACGGCAACGTTTACAAGGTGCGCAATGGCGCACCCAAGGCGCACGGCCGGCTTTGGAGAGGGTCCCCCTGGGCGCGCTTGGGGAGGGAAAGGCGCCACCACTGGGGCGGAGAGGAGCTGCAGAGGCGGCCGAGTGAGCAGGAAGGAAGGCAGGAGGATCCCGAGCCGGCCAAGCCCTGCCTTGCAAGCCCACCTGGACTCTTCCTCCACCGCAGATAAGGACATCTGGCAACGCGATGCAGCTGCCGGTCTCCAGGAGGGAGGAGAGAGAGCAGGGGGAGGGGGTTTCTAATCAGGGGTCCCTTTGACTGGCAGCCCCCCCTTTTTCTTCCAACTCTACCCTCCTCCTGTTGGGCAACTTCTCCAAAGCGCGCTTTTGGAGACGCGCAATGGGGAGCAAGGAGTCGTGGACGGGATCGCTGCGCGGTGGTGGGGATTTGCAGCCCCCCATCTCCCGGGTGGGGTATTGATCGGACTGGGGAAGGGGTGCAGAGGGGTGGGGGAGAAGCAGGAAATTATGGTCGGGTTTCCAGGGCTGCTCTCTCCGGGGCGTGTCCGGGTCTCTTGGGGCCAGCCTTTTTTTTTTGCACTGGGAGCTTTCTCCAAAGGGTTGCCCCCAAGCGGAGGGCGCCTTTTGGAGAAGGCGAGGCGAGGGTGGGGTTGGCTGGCTGGCTGGCTGGTTCCCCGGACAAGGTCGGCTCTGTGGGGCAGGCTGGCTTTGCTACAAGTGTAGGCAGGGCAGGCAGGATCCCCTCCCTGCTCGCTCCGCTTTCCTGGAGTGACTGAATAACCACAATGCGCTTATTTGTCCGGGTTGCCAGAGAGTTTGGCATGCACGGATCTTGCGGTGCTGAGGGCTAGGAGAGAGAAGAAGAGAAAACAGAAGGAAGGAAGGAAGGAAGGACCAGAGATGGAAGGAAGGAAGGAAGGAAGGAAGGAAGGAAGGAAGGAAGGAAGGAAGGAAGGAAGGAAGGAAGGAAGGAAGGAAGGAAGGAAGGAAGGAAGGAAGGAAGGAGGGAAGGGAAGGAGAGGAAGGAAGGGAAGGAGAGGAAGAAGAGGAGGAAGAAGAATGTTAGGTGGGAGGGTGGGAGGAAGGAAGCAAGGAAGAGAAAAAAGTGAGAGAGGGAAAGAAAGAAAAAGAAAGAAAAAGAAAGAAAGAAAGAAAGAAAGAAAGAAGAAAGAAAGAAAGAAAGAAAGAAAGAAAGAAAGAAAGAAAGAAAGAAAGAAAGAAAGAAAGAAAGAAAGAAAGAAGAGGAAGGTTGGGAGGGAGGAAGGAAGGAGAAGAAAAAAGCGAGAGAGGGAAAGAAAGAAAAAGAAAGAAAGAAAGAAAGAAGAGGAAGGTTGGGAGGAAGGAAGGAAGAGAAAAAAGTGAGAGAGGGAAAGAAAGAAAGTAAGTAAGAAAGAAACTGTTGAAAGAAGAGCCTTGCAAATTAAAATTGTTGTCTTTGCAGGGGTTTTGGGAAGGGTGGGTGAACAGGCCCCATGGGGGAGGAAGGAATATGGGGCTGTTTTAAGAAGAAAGAGCTTAAAAGAGGAAATTGGCTTTGGGGACCCTGGCAATGTTTTTGGAGCAATCATGGGTTTTTTTGCCCCGTTTGCCTTCTGAAACTTTGGAGTCCTGGGAGAAAGCTACTAAACAGGGATTACTTTGCTGGAAGCTTATCTGATTTCTAGTTTTTCGCCACTGCAGGCCACAATTTCTCAACCTCAACAACTTGAATATACCTGGACTTCAACTCCCAAAATTCCCTAGCCAGCTTTGCTTTGAATTCTGGGAGTTGAAGTCCAGGCACCTTAAAAGTTGCTGAGATTGAGAAATATTTTGTTGTACACTTGTTGGTTATTAAGTCTAAATACAGAAGTAGACTTGTTGTGGAAGATGATATTCCTTGTGCTCTTGCAAATACTGGCCCGAGAATTTCTGATCTGGCATAATTATATATTGTTTTTGTGATTAATCGCTATGCTTTAATTATGTTCAATTTGTAACAATGAAAATACATCCTGCATATTACCGTATTTTTCGGAGTATAAGACACACCGGAGTATAAGACGCACCTTAGTTATGGGGGAGGAAAACAAGGAAAAAAGGCCTCTGCCTCCCAGCAATTTGCCAAACAGCAAACAGCAAACAGTACAGATGATATACACTGTTTGCTGTGTATTTCTGTCCATGTGTGCCTGACCCATAGAAATGGCAAAGAATGGGAGAAATGTACATTTATGGCAGTATATTAATCCCAGAAAGTTTTCTTAAATGTAATCACACTAACTCCTCCCAATTATTTAAATAGATCTACTCCAAACATGACTAAGTCAGGGTTTCTCAGCTGCCTTCTTTTAATACTAATACTTAATACTAATACTTAATACTAAAACAGGACATTTCAGATTCTACTTTTACAGATCTTTAAAATTGATGTGGCTTTCTGGAAGTATTCTCTGCTATTTAAAAGAAGATACAATAGCACTGGGCCTCTTCAGAGCAAGCATTTATTTTAAAAAGCTTCTTCATTTTGTTAAGTTGTCTAGAACAATAATAAAGCAGTCTTTAAAAAATAAGTCTGATAATTTGAACACTCTACAAACATTTAACAAAATAACATATTAACAGCATTTGCCTCTACCTAGGATAGAACTCACAACCTCCTGATTGTGAGGCAAGAGCTCTAGCTCTGAGCCATAGCAGCTATAGCTTACTTTCTTGCAATTTCAGCAGTGTAATATTGCCAGCAGTTTATCTCCCAGCATTTTGTCTCATTACAGCCACCGTAGTTAGTTTCATTTTACCACGTGGCTTGCAAGCCTCCGTCAGCTGTAGGTCGGGAGGCAGTTTATCACTTCTTGTGCTCTTCTTGTGCTTTGCCCTGTTTGCTGCAAAGAGGTAAATTGCTGGCAGGCAGAGGCCAAAGGGTGGGGGTGGTTGGGTGGGGCTGCATTCGGTGTATAAGACGCACCCAGGTTTTCACCCTCTTTTTGAGGGTAAAAAGGTGCGACTTATACTCCGAAAAATATGGTAGATATTTACATTACAATTCATAACAGTAGCAAAATTACAGTTATGAAGTAGCAACGAAAATAATTTTATGGTTGGGGGTCACCACAACATGAGGAACTATATTAAGGGATCGCGGCATTAGAAAGGTTGGGAACCACTGCTGTAGAGGGAAGCAGAGTCCTCCCAGACCCTTTTTGGTCTGAAAACTGAGACAGGGGCGAGGGTTTCATTAGGAAGCCCAAGATTCGCAAGGACTGAATTGAATCCCTACATCGGAAAGGGAAACATGGGATGCTCTAGCTTGAGGGTCAGGGTAGGCTCCCCAGGAGAAGACGTGCTTGACACCTGGGACGCAGAGGCAGTTGCCTGTCCAGGTGGGCATGACAAAGGGATTTTAGATTTATTTAGATTTATTTTATTATTAGAGTTGGAAGGGACCTTGTAGGTCATCTAGTCCAACCCCCTGCTCAAGCAGGAGTTCCTACACCATTTGAGACAGATGGCAGTCCAGTGTCCTCTTGAAGGTCGCAAGTGTTGGGGCTCTCACAACCTCCGCTGGCAAGCTGTTCCACTGGTTGATCGCTCTCACCGTCAGAAAGTTTCTCCTCACTTCCAGGTTGAATCTCTCCTTGGTCAGCTTCCATCCATTATTCCTTGTTTGTCTTTCTGGTGCTATAGAGAACAGCCTGCTCCCCTCCTCTCTGTGGCATCCCCTCAAGTATTGGAACACTGCTATCATGTCACCTCTGGTCCTTCTCTTCGCCAGACTGGCCAAGCTCAGTTCCTGTAACCGCTCTTTGTATGTTTTATTTTCCAGACCCTTTATCATCCTGGTTGCTCTCTTCTGCACTTTCTCTAGGGTTTCAATGTCTTTTTTGTAGTGTGGTGACCAAAACTTCTTCTTACCTAGGTGTAGAATTTTACTTTTCTCCGTGTTAAATTTCATTTTATTGGTTTGGGCCCAGTGTTCGAGTCTGTCAAGGTCCCTCTGGATTTTGAGTCTGTCCTCTGGGGTGTTTGCTACTCCCGCCAGCTTGGTATCGTCTGCAAATTTGGTTAGTTCTCCTGCTATTCCCTCATCTAGGTCATTTATGAAGATATTAAAGAGTACTGGGCCTAGGACGGAACCTTGTGGTACGCCACTGCTTACTTCTCTCCATGTGGACTTAGAGCCATTGAGGACTACTCGTTGGGTACGGTTGGTCAGCCAGTTGTTAATCCATCTGGTTGTGTAGCTGTCTATCCCGCTTTTTTCTAGCTTATGAAGAAGTAGGTTGTGGTCTACTTTGTCAAATGCTTTGCTGAAGTCCAGGTATATTATGTCTACTGCATTTCGCTGGTCTACTAATTTGGTCACAGTGTTGAAAAATGAAATGAGGTTGGTTTGGCATGACTTGTTCTTAACAAATCCATGTTGGCTGTTGGTTATTACTTGGTTTGTTTCTAGATGATGTGAGATCTGGTTTTTAATTATTTTTTCCAGTATTTTTCCAGGTATTGATGTTAGGCTGATTGGTCTGTAGTTTCCTGGGTCTGTTTTTTTTCCTTTTTTGTAGATGGGGACCACGTCAGCTCTTTTCCAGTCCTCGGGGAGTTCCCCTGTGTTCCAGGATTTATGGAAGATGTGGTGCAGTGGTTCCGAAATGACTTCTGCTAGTTCTTTTAGGACTCTGGGGTGTAATCCATCAGGTCCTGGTGCTTTGTATTCGTTAAGTTCAGATAGGTGATCTCTTACTGTATTTTTGCTTAGGTTGAGTCTTGCTTCAAATCTGTTTTTTATATTTGTGTTGCTGGGTAGTTGAGCTGCAGTTTTCTTTTGTGTGAAGACTGATGCGAAGAATGTGTTCAGTAGCTCTGCTTTGTCTGTGTTGTCTGTTACTTCTTTGCCGTCTTCTCTCTTTAGTGGACCAACTGTTTCTTTGATTTTTTTCTTGTTGTTTATGTGTTGGAAGAAGCTTTTTTATTGTCTTTGACTTTTGTTGCGAGTCTTTGTTCATTCTGGGCCTTTGCTGTCCTGATTTTTTCTTTACAGATTCTGGCTGTCTGTTGGTACTCTGCCTTGGTTATGTGCCCATCTTTCCATTTTTTGTATTTATCTTTTTTTTCATTCAGTTTATCGGTGAGGTCTTTGTTTAGCTATGCTGGTTTCCTTTTGGATTTCTTGTTTTTCTTCCTCATTGGTATTGTGGTGTTCTGGGCTTTTAAGATCGTGTTTTTTAGGATCTCCCAGTCTTCTTGAGTTGTTTTACCCTTTAGTACTTTCATCCAAGGAAACTTCCCCAAGTTTTCTCTGAGTTTATTGAAGTCGGCTTTTTTGAAGTCTGGGATATAGGTGTTGTTATGTTCAGTTATTTGTGTTTGCTTTATGGTGAATTTTAGTATTACGTGGTCACTCTCGCCAAGTGTTCCTGCAGCTTCAACTCCTTCTATTGTTTCTTCTCTGTTTGTAAGTATTAAATCCAGTATGGCTGCCCCTCTAGTTCCCTCCTCCACTTTTTGGACAATGAAGTTGTCAGCTAGGCTGGTTAGGAATCTGTTAGATTTCTCACTTGGTGCTGAGTTGGTTTTCCAGTTGATGTCCGGGTAGTTGAAGTCTCCCATTATTACAATGTTGTTTTTCTTGCATATGTTCTTTAGCTGGTTGGTAAAAAGGGTGTCCATTGTTTCTGTTTGGTTTGGTGGTCTGTAGTATACTCCTATTGTTGTGTCGTTCTTTTTTTCTTTTATGTTGACCCATATGCATTCTAATGGGTTTTCTTCCTTGGTTACTTGTAGCTCTGTAGCTACATAGTGGTCCTTTATATACAGTGCAACACCACCTCCTTTTTTATGTGATCTGGTTTTTTTGAAGAGTTTGTATCCTTTTATCTGTGTGTTCCAATCGTGTGATTCATCCCACCAAGTTTCTGTTATTCCGACTATGTCATGTGTACCTTCGTGCATTAATATTTCAAGTTCACCTTGTTTATTCCCTAGGCTTTGTGCATTTGTGTAGAGGCATTTGAGTTCTTTGTGCCTGATTGTGGGTGTTCTTTCTTTGTCTCTTATTTGTCGTTTGAGTTTGTTTTCTTCCCCATCCCTTTTTGGTTCATTGTTTGTTTTGTTTGCTTGGGGTCCATGCTTGGAGTTGGGCCCCGGGGATCCTGTAGATTGGTCACCCTCCCCTCGCGATCTTAGTTTAAAGCCCTCCTGACAAGTTGGGCCAGTCTTTTTCCGAGGACATTCTTCCCAGTCTTTGTGAGATGTAACCCGTCCCTTGCCAAAAGTCCATCTTGGAGGTAGTGCAGTCCGTGGTCTAGGAATCCAAAGTTTTTTTGGCGACACCAACCCTTTAGCCAGTGGTTTACTTGTAGGATTCTTTGTTCCCTTGCTGGGTGTTGTCCTCTTGTTGGTAGTATGGATGAGAAGACTACTTGCGCACCTAGGTTTTTGACGTTCTTGCCTAGTTGCTCATAGTCGTTCTGTATTGTTTTCAAGTTCTTTTTTGTGTCATTTGTTCCTACATGGAGTAATAGTAGGGGGTAATAGTCTGTGGGTTTTATTATTTTGGTTACTTTCTCTGCTACGTCTATGATGGAAAAAAAGGTTGTGTAAGAAGTGGGCTTTGCTCAGGGATGAAGCTGGAAAACCAGTTTGGCTAAATAAAGGTACTTAAAAGAAAAGGGAAATATATAAATAGGAATGTTGGGGGTTTTGCTTTTTTTGGTTGTTGTTTTTTTGGTTGTTGTTGTTTCTCTTCCTCTCTGTCTTCCATGCAACCACGTGATATGTTTGTTAAGATTTGTGCCTTCCCTAATTTAACTGAGATTTATGGTGGGAATGACCAGTGTGTGTGTAAACCTCAGAGTTCTGTTTTCCTCTCTTTGTCCTCTTTGTTTTTGTGTGTGTGTATGTCTAAGTCTTTGTGTGCCCTCGAGGTAATTGCAACTGTTAAATGTCTCTGATCCCTAGAGATATGAATTTTAAATTGTTAGAAAAGAGTTAAAAAACTCTTTGCATTTACATACAGTAAATGCAAGAACAAATTTTTTCTGTAAATTAACTTAAAACATTCTCTCATAACCTTGGCCTTTTCTTAAAAGTACAGAGAGGAAAGAAAAAAACCAGGTCTCTTTACTCTGTTCTGCTGGCCAGACAAAAGAGAATGAAGGCTTTTTCTTTCTTTTCAGTGCTTTTAACCCTTAACTACAGACATACTATTTCGGCTACACTATTACAAAAATGAGGTCATAATGACCGCTCATACAATTTTCTTAATCTATGAAAATAATAGGTGGGATATGTTGTTAAATTTACTTTGTATAGTTAAAATTTTCATTTATTGATCAAATTAACAAATTAGCAAATCTGTTTCTATTCATTACACATCTAAAAATTTCTCAACCAGTTCCATCAGTAGCAAAAAGACATTCGATGTTTTCATAGATGGATCTAAAAATTGATGTATAGAGCAGTAAACCAAAAAATGTATTGATCTCTATCAAATCCACATCGCGCAGGTCACTTTTTGTTTCTCCATCCTTGAACTTCAATCTTTCTGCTCTAATTTTTACATTGGTCCACTGAATGATGGCGCTAATAATTTCTTTAGAAAATAATAATTTCCAAATCTCTAGGGGAGTAGGTGAATTTCCAAGATTTCTAGCTGCTGGCCGTAATCCAGGTAATTGTACTACAATATTGTGACTAGCGGTTCTGGATCTATTGCTTCCAAAAGGTGCAGAAGACCATTTGAATTTGTTCTTGCCATATAAATTATTGCATGATGTAGATTGTACCTGGTTATCAATTTCATCGGGAGCTTCATCATCACTGATGTCAGAATTGGTGGCAGTGGCGGGTTCCTCATCGTCCATTACAAAATTTTCATCGCAATCCGATTCCACTTCACTCAGATCACTCTCTGCTTATTCATACCATTTTAGAACAGTTTCTTTGAAGTTTGGATCACCAAATCACACTCTTTTTGGCGGAAAGCTTGGCCCTGACATTATTTTAAAAAATATGTTAACAAAGATCTGCAGTCAAAATGACCGAAACTCAAGTTCATACACCACTACAGAAAACACCAAATAATTCACGCAAGCGCGATGCTGCATACACTCTTATTGGCAGGAAAACAAAAGTGTGGGATTAATTTGGGAACAAAGTACTTTACTTCAGCCGGTGTAATGGTTACTTCATTAACTATTAGGACAATGGCACTAAGCAGGACAGGAAAGCATGATGTGACTCATCTCATCTGAAATCTGCTGACCCCAGTGCCTACGTGACCTGAAAGCCTACGTGACCCGAATGCATAAGTTACCTGAAAGATGTGTACTTAGGAGTAGACTAACAATATGACCATATATG
This sequence comes from Diadophis punctatus similis, assembly GCA_023053685.1. Taxonomy (NCBI): domain Eukaryota; kingdom Metazoa; phylum Chordata; class Lepidosauria; order Squamata; family Dipsadidae; genus Diadophis; species Diadophis punctatus. The sequence goes on from JALIGW010000128.1 coordinate 313,316, forward strand.
GTATATACCCACCCCTTACTAACATTGTCATAAGAATGTAACTGGATATGAACTGAACTGTAATAAAAGAGGGTTACACAGAAGATTCTGTGCTCCCGTCCCGAGGTACCTGTCTGCGTGTCTCATTTCTCATGGGAGACCACCACATTTGGTGACCCCTCGATGTGATTCCTCATGGGAATACGTCCCTGCCGACCCTCTACTTATCGCCTGGAATAGGCACGGTGCACCCAACGACGTCGCTGGCGACTGACTCTTCTCATAAGTATGGGGGGTGGAACGTCTACAGCTCAAAACGTGGAAGAGCTGAGACAATTGGGAAGGAAAAAATACCTTTCCCCTCAAGAACAAAAATTTACCCCATCCTTTTCTAAAAGTGACTCAGACTCATTTTGTGACTCATGACTCATGACTCAGACTCATGCTGACCCGCCTCGCCAGCTTTTATTAGATCCCCCACCTTATCAGATTCCCTCGGTCATGTTGACTACCCCATTACCTTCAGTCGTGCGTTCTTTTTCACCCACGGCTCCCGAAACCCCTGTTTTTTCTGCTTCAAACCCTGCTCCTGTTTTGCAATCTGGCCTTATTCGTGGGGCATACCAAAAGCCTTTAAAATCCGGCACTTTGGATGCTTCTGCTTCCTTATCTATTGTTCCTCCACAGGAGGCATTCAGCGTAGACAGGGCAGAAATTAAAGAAGAACAGCAAAAAGGAATGAAACTTGCAAAGAGTCTCCAAGTTTCATCTCATGAGTCTTTTCCAGTAGTAAAAAATGCTGGTCTGATTCAAACAATGCAAGAAGAAAGATTAGAAAAGAATCATGAAATTGTTCAAATGCTTGCTCATTGTCCAGTTAAAGTAGATGTTAAAATTGACCTTCCTACACCAAATTTGCAAGCTTTTTTTGAATGTACCTTTGAAAATTTTCAGAAAGCTGATAAGCCGGCACACACCTTTTCAAACATTCAGCAGAAACCTAATCAAGCAGACACTGATTGCGTTAATGAAAAAGCTGCTTCTGAATGCAGGAACATCTTAGCATTAGGAAAAAATCCTGAAATGGCTGAAATGGTTAAAATTTGGCAAGATATACGTTCATCTAGCCATCAAAATAATTTGTTACTTGCAGCCATGAGACAAAGTAACAAAGCCCAAAGGAATTGTTGCAATTGTGGTAACCAGAAATGTTTTAAGGAAAAGTGCAGAGCGCCTGGCAAAGGTGTTGATTCTCATACAGGTTTCATACTTGGAATAACTTAAATTGGATTTTTATCTGGTTTAGTCTTCTCTCCTATGGATTAAATGTTGCACCAGAGAGAAAAAAATTAGCTACAAGAAAATTTTTGAATCTAGGACATAAGATGTCTTGATCTTATGCTGCATCAGATATCCCACAATTATTATTTTAATTCAGTTACAATTGTTGGGAACTATTAATTGGGTAGTCCTTTCTTTAAATTAACTTTTTGTTAAGTTCATTATTTACATTATTAACTAAAGTTAAACATCCTATGATCTAATCTCATCCCTCAGAAAGCTAGTCAAAGTTAAAAATGCTACTGCAGCTGATGGGATTACATTTCAAATTACCTATTAACTTTGCTTTCCTTTTGCAACAGTAAGTTTACTTCTGTTTGCAGATTTTAATGTTTTTGTGATTTTTTTCCATGAAATTATGTTCCTTTATTTTTCCTCATAAATATTTTCATAGATATTTTCAAAAATGCAAGGTTTAATTGCTTTTGCCAACAGTTCAAACACCTACTGGAAGTATTGGCTGTGTTGTCCTTGCAACAAATTTATTTTGTAGGATGGCTATATTTATCCCATGTTTTTCATCAAAATATCCTTAGGCTTTAGCTGAGCTCTGTGCATGAGCACTTGCTAGAGTTTGCCAGTATATTTTTAAAATCATTTTTCCTATTTTTAAATTTAAATTTGAATTTGAATTTCAGAGAGTTTTTGTTTTTTCAAATAGCCATAGAGTGGAATGGAATAACAGAGTTGGAAGGAACCTTAAAGGTCTTCTAGTCCAACCTCCTGCCTAGACAGGCAAATGGAAATCCATTCAGACAAATTGTTGTCTTTTTAAAAAAAGTTTTCAGTGTTGGAGCATTCACACCTTTTGAAGACAAACTTTTTCACTGATTGATTGTTTTAACTGTGAGGAATTCTTTTTTAGTTTTAAGTTGCTTCTCTCCTTGATTAGTTTCCACCCATTGCTTTTTGTTCTACCCTCAGATGCTTTGGAGAATAGTTTGCTTTTTTTTATAGCAACTCCAGAGATATTGGAAACTGCTATCATGTTTTCCCCTAGTCCTTCTTTTCATTGAACTGGATATGCCCAGTTCCTGCAACTGTTCTTCATATGTTTTAGCTTCCAGTTCACTAATTATCTTTGTTGCTCTTCTCTGCATTCTTTCTAGTTTCTCAACATTTTTTTTTGCATCGTAGCAACTGAAACTGAAGGCAGTGTTTCAGGTGTGGCTTACTAAGGCATTGTAAACTGGTATTGATATTTCAAGTGATCTTGATTCTCTCCCTCTGTAAATGCTGCCTAGAACTGTGTTAATTTTTTGGCAGCTGCTACACACGGCTGGCTTATGTTTAAATGATTGTCCACTAAAATTCCAAGATTCATCTCACAGTTACTACTGTTGAGCAAGATACCACATATACTGTACCTGTGCATTTTGTTTTCCTTGCCTAAATATACAACTTTGCTTTTTTCACTATTGAATTTTATTTTGATTAAAAAGCTTCAGCTTTTATAGGGATCTTTACTTTTAATCTTCCTAAAGATCTTTGTCTTACTTTAACTATTTCTGCATCTTTGCAATTATTTCTGATTTTCATAATGTCTGTAAATTAGTTCATGATTCTCCCTGGAAGTTTATTTAGCATCTGGGATTAATGCTAATCTTATAGATGTTTACTAGGTTCTTCCATTCCTCTCGGACTCAAGTTTCCCCATCTCTTGATGCTAATCTTCTCAGCTTATTTTTTAACCTTACAATCTCTTCTTCATGCTAGGACTTTACTCTTTTTCCCCGGCTCATATCAGAAGTCATCAACCATTTCCTGGTATTATCCAGGAGGGGAATTTTCGGGCAGATGCTGCTGCCCTCCTTGGCCCCCCCTGATCTTTCTATTCTTTCCTTGTCATTCATTACTCCGTGGACTAGCCACTCTTATTTTCTCCAAAATCGAAAGGCCTTGCTGAAACAATTTTCTCTTTTTGTAGCAGAAGCTTCTGCTATTATTCAGCAATGTCCCACTTGCAATCTGCAAGCTCACTCTGTCCCCCTTGGGGTTAACCCCCGGGGCAGGGAGAGTTGTCAATTATGGCTTCCCCACAGAGGGGTGAAGCCACTAAACATGTTATTAATCATTGTATTTGGACGTTCTGTATTCTAGGCAATCCTAAACGATAAAAACAGAAAGGGGAAAACCACCCTGGCTTGCCTGGAATACAAAATACCTTGAACCTTGTCTTGTTTACCCTCAATTTTCTCAATGTTTCTGGCACCCTTGATCCAACCGCCGCAAGTCGGCAAATTTTCTGCTTCTCCTATAGACTCCCCGTGACCGCAAGTCTATTATCGCCGCCTTCCTGATCCTACGTGGAAAGGCCCGGCCTCCCTTGTCACTTGGGGTCGAGGCTACGCTGCCGTCAATGACAATGGCGATATCATCTGGACTCCTGCTCGCTGTGTTCACCCTTATTTTGTCACCCCATCAACACGTTAAGACCAGTGATCCAGGAGCCTGGAAAACCAATGCGTTCGTAAGAGACCTGAATAAGGCAGCTCAGCTGTTGAATAAAACTGATTGTTGGATTTGTATGCACATTCCATCAGACAGCAAGTCAGGACTGGCACTTCATGCTTCATGGAACTCCACTCCAGTCATGTTGAATTTTACATATGCAGTTTCTACCAGAATTTTAGAACCTGCTCGCTTTTGTTTCCAAAGCACAGACTTGTTAGCCAATGCCTTGGAAATGGGCAATTACACTACTTGCCAACAAACCATTGTATGGGATTCAGCAAAACGGTGTGCACATATAAAAAACAATCTTATAACTGTAAATGGTATCAGCACGTCTAATCAGTGGACAAACGTTTCCACGTATGCAGCATGTTCAGACATAGAGACTATGATTATGTTTGCTAATTCTTCTGATTCAGGACATTATGAGCTAACACAATTTTGGCTTCTTTGTGGCCGGCGAGCCTATCGGTTGGTCCCAAGGGATTGGAAGGGTATTTGCACCCTGGGTCTCTTGGTGCCTGCTACTTACCCTGTTTCAACATTACAAACAGGTCGTTTGCGGAACAAAAGAGCTGGCATTGAAGATCAACCCTTAACCTTGGGGGGTTCCCTGACTACTCAAATATCTCGGGGAATTCTCCCTAATCTTGGGGTTGCGATGAATTATAGAGACTTACATTTACTTAATCACTGGACTGTGGTTATGTTTAATGACACTATTAAAGCTATGAAAATTCATTAACAAAGAATTAGGAGAAATTTGAGAAGTGGTCTTGCAGAATAGATATGCTTTAGATATTGTATTGGCTGCTAAAGGATGTGTTTGTGTTTTAATTCATTAACATTGTTATGCTTATGTATCTGACTATAAATATAACATCACACACACAATTGAGCATATGGAGAACATGGTCAACCCCCTGGTCGGAGACGGAAGTGGCACTTTTTGACATTTGGGGTGCCCTATGGTCCTGGCTACCTGATGGGAGTTGGCTGAGGTCACTCATACTAACAGTTATTACTATTGTTGTATTTTGATATTGTTGTGTTGTTGTATTCAATGTCTCCCCTCTCTCCTGCACATGTGCAAAAACTTGCTTTTCTCCAACAGGAAGGACGTTCTAATCAGCGAAACCAAAGCCCTTCTGGAATTGGAGGATGGACCGTTTCATAAAACAAAAAAGGAGGAGATGTGGGATTAATTTGGGAACAAAGTACTTTACTTCAGCCGGTGTAATGGTTACTTCATTAACTATTAGGACAATGGCACTAAGCAGGACAGGAAAGCAGGATGTGACTCATCTCATCTGAAATCTGCTGACCCCAGTGCTTACGTGACCTGAAAGCCTACGTGACATTATCCACAAGATACCTAAAGATGTGTACTCAGGAATAGACTAACAATATGACCATATATGGTATATACCCACCCCTTACTAACATTGTCATAAGAATGTAACTGGATATAAACTGAAATGTAATAAAAGAGGGTTACACAGAAGATTCTGTGCTCCCATCCCAAGACACCTGCCTGCGTGTCTCATTTCTCATGGGAGACCACCACACAAAAGCTATTCACAACCAGAACGGTCCTGTGGTTATGGGTTAATATTGCTCTTTTGTGATGTTTAATGGATGCCAATTCTCTGCTGAGATGGAAATATCTGTCCATCCTTTTCCTGAAGCATGTGAATCCAGTTTTTCTTCCTTCCTCATCTGTGATGTCTCAATTTTGTTATAATTGCTTTACCTGTTTAATAACTGTAGTACTGATATTTTTTCCCCTCAAACTCTGCCTGCAAGCTATCTACCCCCCCCACTCCACCACAACCCCATCTCTAATCCTCTTACAATGCCTTTCCTGGGAGGATCACCCACAAAGGGGGAAGGGGTTCTTGTTCTCGTGTCTTTCAGCCCTGCACAGATGACTCTGCAGCCTGTGGAAGCAGAGCACATGGATCCAGATGCCGCCTCCAGAGGAAAACTTCCATTCATTGAGCCAGGAATTGGGTTTGGATCCAGCCCTCCACTAGAAAGTCATCACAGCAACCAGAGTGGAGCAGACCTTCCCAAGCCTGACTGACCAGCCTTACCACCAAGCCAAGCCTAATGCCACCCAGCAGACATGAAAGAAAGGACCCTGAGAGGGACAAGTAAAGACCAAAAGACTCTTTTCAATCCCCAGAAGACATCTGGAAAGACTATGGGGGAGGGTGGAAATTCATTGTAAGGTTTTCTTTCTTTGCTTCATTCACAATTGTAACTGATCAGTTAAATGGATTCATGTAGGGATGGTTGTCAGGGTTCCAAGTAACACCCCCAACCAAGTAAGACTCCGAGGCAGGCAGTTCATCAAAGTTCCATTTTATTAGAGATGTCATATTGGCACATCTGGGAAAACCCGAATATGAAAGCTCCCGGGTTTTCCCCACCCAAAGGAAAGTCAAAGTCCCTTCCCCTGCACCCACATGTCCATCACATGGTCCAATCAATCCACCGTCCCAACTGGAGATGCCTCCCAGTCACGCCACTCCAGGTGCAGGCTGAACGTCCTTGTCACGATGTGAATTATTGCCAGTTGTGCATCTCTACTGTTTTCTAAGGTTATTGTATTTATAATCAAGCAGACATGTGATATGTTTTACTACGCATGCGTGCATTCCAGGAGTTTGTCAACTCCCACTTCCTTTCTTTCCTTTTCTTCCTCCATGCCTGCCGAGGCAGTCGTGAATTCATTAGCTGAGAAAAATGTAGCTTATTAAAGGTTTATTTTTATTACTTTTGTACTGAAATAAATATTTTGTTAATTAGATTTGAATCTCGGTTTTATTTTCTAATACGAATGACTTCAAGGGAGCAAGATCCAAAGATCGCCTCTGATAGGAGAAATTCCTATCATGACATGGCACCAGAGATGGTTATAAAATTTATAGCTTCCTTTGAAGATCTTCTTGCGTTTTAGGACAGTTAGCTAATTAGAGTGATTTATAGCCAGCCATGTCCGCCAACGGAAATAAAGAATTACAGCTGGAAACAGAAGCAACTGAAAAATGCCCTGCAGAAAGCATTTCTCTGCATGAAGAAATCACACCACCTCTTTTTGGAACTCAAACGGAAGATATTTCCGGAGCATCTTCACAAGCGGAATTTACAGAGGTTAGTAAAGTGTATCCAAGCACATCGTTCGTCCCTGGGGGTGATTCTACACGTCTCGGAGCTATTACAAAAAGTTCCCAGCATGAAACTGCTTCACGCTATCAATATGAAACTTACTCCCCAGACCTGTCTTTGTCAGGACAAACCAGTGCAGAAAAACAGATTAATTACAGTTATAGCCAATTGATAAAAACCCAGCAGGAGCAGATAAATTCTTTGCAAAGAGAATTGCAGGAGGCTAGACTGTATGCATTTTTCCATGCTGAAAAGCAAGATGTCCACCCGCCTTCAGGCATTCCAGAGCGGAGCCATGACCGTACTTACAAGTGCCTAGACGATCCTACGAACGAACCTACACACCAAGGGTACTAAGATGCCAATATTGTGACCGTGTGGGCCATACAAGCAGAGATTGTCTTCAATTGCAATGCACTCAAGTTCCTGTCCAGCCCAGAGGAACAGTCTACAGAAGCCAGTACCAGCCCAGAGGAACAGACTACAGAGACCAGTACCAGCCCAGAGGAACAGCACCCAGAGGCAGCAGAGGCAGAGGACAGCGCCAACCTGGTCCCAGGCGTGATTTCCCACCTCCATACACCATGCTAGCAATCACCCATGATCCACAGCCAAAGCAATACGACCGGTCTCTTTTGTGGACTCTCGATAGTGGAGCGGCTGTTCACATTACTTACAGAAAAGAACTTTTCAAAGAGCTACATGAGCCTGAACCAGAATATCGTGAACTGTATGCATTTGGTGGCCACCCTTTCAAAGTTGAAGGAAAAGGGACTGTCTTTATTGAAGAGTTAGGTACCCTAGTACCTGATGTTTATTATATTCCTACAGCTAATTGTAATTTGCTTAGTCAAAATCATTTATCTGCTGTTTTACATTTTTATGTCCTTCATTTAGGTAATGCCAGTTATATTTTTAAAGATGGTCATATTATTGCTGACACAATTGTGATTGGTCAGGTCTACTATTTGAGGCCAAAGGCAGAACCTCAAATTCAGGCAAGTATAAACATCTCAATAGACAATATCACAGGCCCAGAGAGAGATACCCCAGAGAGAGATCCTGTGAATACTCCAAAGGCTCCTAAAGCCACAAAGCAACAGGTAATCAAACCCAAGGTTCCTCATGTTAATGTTAATGCTGCAACCTCACTTACTGGAATTCCTTTACATGACAGATGTATACATAGATGGCACAGAAGATTAGGACATCCCAGTTTTGACGTTCTTAAAAAGATGCCATTTTTCGCACAAGGTTTGAATTTCAAAGGATGTAAGGTACATTTGGATTGTGCTGTTTGCAAAAAGGCAAAATCAAGGGCAGCAGCCGTTCCAAAACATGCTACACGTAAGTCAACACGCATTTTTGATTTGGTTCATACAGATATAGTAGGTCCTTATAGGCCTACAATTGGCGGTAAAAAGTATTTCTTAACTATTGTTGATAATAATAATTCTAGATATGGTTATGTCTTTCTTATGAAAGAAAAATCTGAGACCTTTCAGACCTTTAGAGATTTTGCAGTCCAAGTCTACAATCAACACAGAGTGAGGATCCAGAGAATCCAGAGTGATCGTGGTACCGAGTTCACGTCTCAGCGTTTCCAGGATTGGATGCGACGAAACAGTATCCTACACCAAACATCAGCCCCTTACACTCCGGCTCACAACGGAGTGGCAGAGAGATGGCAGGGGGTCCTCCAAACCATGATGCGCTGCCTCCTAGAAGATGCTAATCTCAAACACTCATTTTGGGGCGAAGCAGTTAAGTATGCAAATTACATTGTCAATTGTACATGGAGCAGTGTCATTGACCAAACACCCTTCTACATGTTATATGGCTGCCAGCCAGATCTTAGACACTTACACATTTTTGGTTCATATGCCATGGTCAATATTCCATTGGCCCAAAGAAGAAAAGGTGGCCCAGTAGCAAAGAGACTGAGATATATGGGTGTTGATAACAATTCTAAATGGGGTAGATTCATTGACTCTCACAATAAGATAACAATTTCTAATTCAGCTAATTTTGAAGAAGATTCAGATTGGTCCAGGATACATTCTAATGACCCTGGAGTTTATTTCCCTAGAACTGAAATTGTTGATACAGTGCAACCAGATGACCAATGTTCATCACCTGATATCCCATCCTACCATGCCATGGATGCTGAAGCTAGCGACGCTGATGGAGATGTGGACAACAAGAAAGACGACTGGACAATCGTCCCGAGACGTTCCAAGAGAACTACAAAAGGTATTCCACCAAAGAGATACACAATGCAATTAACAAGCACACCATCGCCATTGATCTGTAATGTTACACTCCCACCGGAGAACTTTTCACAAATTAAATATCTTTCTGAAGATGAACAACAAAAATGGTATGAAGCCATGCAAGTTGAGATGGATAGTTTGCAGAAACTCAAAGTATACACATCTGCAACACCTCCAACACACAAAAAAGTCATTGGCACAAGATGGGTCTACAAAATCAAACAAAAACCAGATGGTGAATTATTATACAAAGCAAGACTTGTCGCACAGGGTTTCGCACAAAACTATCCTGAAGATTACACAAACACTTACTCACCTACAGTGGGAACTGAAAGTGTGAAAATTGCTCTAACCACTGCTTCTATCCTTGGACTTGAAGTTTTCCAATTTGATGTTGAAACAGCTTATCTACATGCTGATCTAGATGAAGAAATCTACGTCAGGTCCGCTCCCGGCTTCCGGGACCGAGAAGGGGATACCTGGTTCCTAAACAAGAGTCTCTATGGTCTGAAACAATCAGGTCTGATGTGTTACACATGTCTAAAAGACAAACTAAATTTAATGGGCTTTATTAAGTCCGACACTGATGAATGTGTGTTCACAAAAAGGTATGGAAATATTTATGAAATTGTTCTTGTTTATGTTGATGACATTGTTTACATTGGTCCAAACAAACACATGAGTGAGAATTTTGTTAAAGGTTTGTAACAATACTTCACATTGAAATCATTAGGACACATCAATGAATATTTAGGAGTTCACATTGAAAAGACACAGAAGGGGTTTAGCCTTTCACAAGAAACTAAGATAGATCAACTTTTGCATCATTGCAACATGACAGATGCAACACCTACACAAACACCTATGCAAACTGATTTTCACAATTTGAAAGTCGCATACAGTCCTGAGTTCAAGGATCAAACACTTTATTGTTCAGTAATTGGTTCACTACTTTACATTAGTGGATGGACTATTTAATTTATTTATTTATTTATTTTGGTTTTCTTATATGCCGCCCAACTCCCGAAGGACTCAGGGCGGCGTACAACAGAGAAAATACAAGAAACCAATTCATAAGTATTACATTAAAAACAGATATAAAAATTAAAAACACAATATTTAAAATCGTCCAATACAACCATACATACTTGGGGTGAGCTCGAGTGGATTAAGCTCTACCCCCAGCCTGCAGGAAAAGCCATGTCTTAACAGCTTTTCGGAAGGCCAGCAGAGTGGGGATAGTTCGGGTCTCTGGGGGAAGTTGGTTCCAGAGCGCCAACTCTGTGGGCCCTAACCGGTCGAAGGGAAGTGTGAGGCAGAATGCGGTCCCGGAGATAACCTGGTCCTAAGCCATGAAGGGCTTTAAAGATGGTGATCAACACCTTGAATTGGACCCGGAGACCGATGGGCAACCAATGCAGCTGGCGGAGTATAGGTGTCACGTGGGTGTACCTTGGCACACCCACCACAGCACGCGCAGCCGCATTTTGCACCAGCTGAAGTCTCCGGATACTCTTCAAGGGTAGCCCCATGTAGAGCGCGTTGCAGTAGTCCAAGCGCGAGGTGACAAGGGCATGAGTGACCGTGAGTAGAGTCTCCTTCTCCAAGTATGGCCGCAACTGGTGCACCAGGCGAACCTGTGCAAAGGCCCCCCTAGCCACAGCAGAAAGATGGTGATCCAATTTTAGCTGTGGATCTAGGAGGACCCCCAAGTTGCGGACCTGATCCGAGGGGGTCAGTTTTGCTCCCTCGAACGCCAAGGAGGGACAGTTGTCATAGTCCTTAGGAGGCAGTATCCAAAGCCACTCAGTCTTGTCGGGATTAAGTCTGAGTCTGTTCCTCCCCATCCAGATCTTAATGTCGTCCAGGCACCGGCACATTACATCAACTGCCTCACTGAAGTCAGACGGGGTGGTGATGTACAGCTGGGTGTCATCAGCGTACTGGTGGAAACACACCCCATGTCTGCGGATGATCTCCCCCAGCGGTTTCATGTAAATGTTAAACAGGATGGGCGAGAGAACCGACCCCTGAGGCACCCCACATGATAGGGGCCTAGGGGACGATCTCTGTCCTCCTGCTAACACCGACTGCATCCTATCGGCGAGATAAGAGGAGAACCACCGCAAAATGGTGCCTCCCACCCCCAACTCACCGAGACGATGCAGAAGGATACCATGGTCAATACCATGGACTAGACCAGACATAGCACTTAGTGTTAGTTTACTTTCAAGACATGTAGGCAAAGCAACAGAGTTTCACTGGTCATGTATTAAGAAGTTATTGAGATACTTGATACACACAAAACACTTCAAATTGAAGCTAGAACCAGAACATACAGATTTTGCTGACATGTATTGTTATGCAGACGCAGATTGGGCAAGTGATAAGGAGTCAAGAAAAAGCACATCAGGTTACATAATGTTCCTGAATGGATGTCCAGTTTACTGGAACGTAAGAAAACAAAGTTTTATTTCCTGCTCATCAACTGAAGCAGAGTATGCATGCGTGTCTGATGCGTGTAACTTTTTAACTTGGTTTGATTCCTTAGTTACAGATATCTGGACGAAGCCGGAAAAACCAATCACTGTGATGGAAGATAATCAATCAGTAGTTTACATTTCCAGGACTCACTTCACAGGTTCAAGGTCCAGACACATTGACATTTGTTATAAGAATGTTAGAGAGTCAGTAAGACAAGGTCTCATAAAATTAGAATATGTGCCAACAAAATATCAGATAGCTGACATTCTGAACAAACCATTACCTATTGCTCAGCATAATTACCTCAGATATTTACTGTGTGTTGAGTGACACATTATATTAGCCCAACTGACAAAGAAGGGGTGTCACGATGTGAATTATTGCCAGTTGTGCATCTCTACTGTTTTCTAAGGTTATTGTATTTAGAATCAAGCAGACATGTGATATGTTTTACTACGCATGCGTGCATTCCAGGAGTTTGTCAACTCCCACTTCCTTTCTTTCCTTTTCTTCCTCCATGCCTGCCGAGGCAGTCGTGAATTCATTAGCTGAGAAAAATGTAGCTTATTAAGGGTTTATTTTTATTACTTTTGTACTGAAATAAATATTTTGTTAATTAGATTTGAATCTCAGTTTTATTTTCTAATACGAATGACTTCAAGGGAGCAAGATCCAAAGATCGCCTCTGATAGGAGAAATTCCTATCTTGACAGTCCTTGACTCTCAGAGTAAAGAATGTTATGGCTAAATACCTCTACCAACTCCATGCAACCCCCCTCCCAGTTTCCCACAGCACTAAGTGTGGCAGCCCTGAAGATCCAAAGGAAAAGATGGCCTCCAGGGCTGACAATGGCATTTGGGAGTGGTTGACACAGCAGGTTCTGAGCACCTTAGATTTCTGTCTGGTGGGAGGGAAATTTGTCCAGAATGTCTGTATTGCCTGTATTTTAGAAATAGATGCATACACACACACACAGAGAGACACACACCATTTAGAATTAGATTGAAACAGGGCGTTGGACTTACCTGAACGCCTGTTCTCTTGGGGGGGGGGAGAAGCCATGCGTGGGTGTTCACTCTGTCCATCAGATTAAAGACCGAGCACGTGATTGGATGAATTCCGGTCCCGCCTACATCCACTGGATAGTCCCAGATTTGGCGAAGGTGGAAGAAAGATGAGACATATGTCCTGAAAAAGAAAGGACCTAAACCCCTAACCTATTAAAGTTTGTTGCAAAAATCAAAACCAGAAGCACACACAGATAACTGATTCAGCTGGTTTCATTAACTTCTTTATAAACATAGTAACAGATGAATTTACAATACCATTAGCAGAGTTCTTCTTCAATGTAGTTACAAGTAAACACAAGCAGGAGAGTTAGTTTCATTTCAGCAGCAGACAAGCACAGAGAGTAGAGAGCAGAGTGAACAGAGAGCAGAGTGGAGAAAGGACTGGAGCCACACCCAGCCTTAAGCTTAAATTCCAGTTTCAATTCTCTGCACAGACTCAGAAGTGGTTAGCTCCCATTGGCTGACTTAGTTGCTATGCCTATTCATTGGCTGACCTTGTTACCATTGGCTCTCCCAGTTCATGAATATCTTAACACTCCTCCCTTCATGACTGGAAGAAACATAAATAATTTAATATTCTTCAGATACTTGTATTTGAAGACCCACATTCAGAGTTCCCTCCAAATACCTGAGTATCCCTTTTACTGTGATAGATCCTTTGCAATCAAGCAAGGATCATCCACAAATGCTAATAGTTGACATTCTCCACCTTGTAACTTTCCAGTGTACATGCAACCATCAGCCTTGCAACTCTTGAACCCAAGACCCTTCAATGCAGTATCTAAACAGATATTCCAATTCCTGGCTGACTGCTTCAGCCCATAAATGGCCTTGTTCAATTTATACACCGTGTTAGGCTTTTTACTTTCATACCCAGGTGCTTGAACCATGTAAATTTCTTCCTCTAACTCAGCATTGAGGAATGCTGTGGTTATGTCAAAATGCCAAATTTTATGGCCATGTGCCACTGCCAATGCTAGTGCAAGCCTGATGCTTTCACTTTTTACAGTTGGCACAAATACCTCATCATAGTGCATATTCTTTAGCTGTGAAAAACCTTGTGCCACTAACCTTGCTTTATATTGCACCTCATTATTGGGCAGTACTTTCTTCTTGTATACCCACTTACATCCCACAGCTTTGCTACCCTGTGGCAAAGTCACAGATGTGAACACTTCATGGTCTCCCATGGATTTCATTTCCTTGTCCATGGCTTCTTTCCATTTTACTTGTTCAACTTTAGGTAATGCAAATACTTCCTTATAGTTTCTTGGCTCATACCATACATTACACACTTTAACTTTACTGGCAGAATACCTGTCAGGTGGAATCACTTTGTTCCATCGCTCTGACCTGCGTGGCATTGACTGCTCCTGTGGGTCAATCATTTCTTGCTTCATATCTTGTTCAGCTTTTTCAGTTTCTCCTCCCTGAATGCTGACACCGTCACTAAGTGAGCTATTGTCACTGAGTTACCATCACTAAGTGGATCACCATCACTAAGTGAATCATTCCCAAAATTTCCATCAATTCTGGTCCAATTTTGCTCTGCAAAACTAGCAGACCTGGAAATCACTATTCTTTTGCTCCCATCGCTAAAGCAATAGCTTTTTGAGCCTGGCTCATAGCCCATAAACCTGAGCTTTCTAGCCTTTGGTTGTCCCTTTCTTCTAACTGCCTTTGGAATATGCACCCACGCAGTACTTCCAAAAACTCTTAAATGTGCCAGACATGGCTTTCTCCCATATAGAACTGTATATGGAGTATCATTAATGGAGGAACTCCACAGCCTATTAACTAAATAATTAGCAGTCAATATGGCTTCACCCCAGTATGACCTGCTCAGACCAGAATCCTCCAGCAGAGTGTCCTTCATGGTTTGTAAGACTCCATTTCGCATCTTAGCAACACCATTCTCAGCTGCTGTGTAAGGATTTGTATGTCTGTGTTTTATTCCCAACTGTCCCAACCATTGTTGAAAACTTGTTGACATAAATTCTGAACCTCTGTCAGTTTGCAACTGACATACCTGTTGTTTATACCTTCTTTCTACGAAGCTTACCCATTGCTTTAATTTCTGTAGCACCTCTGTTTTACTCTTTAGTAAATAGCGGAACCCAAACCTGCTGTAGTCATCTACAATGACCAGTGCATACTTTGCTCCTCCCAAACTGGCTTGCATTGGCCCAACCAAATCTGCATGTACCAGCTCTAGAGCTCTTGTTGTCTGCCTTGTGCTACTTTTGCTTACTGGGAATGCCTTGGACTTTGATACTTTCATTACTGCACAGTCCAAATAAGCCTTACATCCCTTTAAATTTAATCCTTCTGCAAACTGTTTGCAAAACTCTGAAGCTGGCATGGCGAAGCCTTCTATGCAAGAGATGAACACATGAATCATGCTCTGCAACATTTCTAAATGTTTGCGCACATTGAACCATTTGTCCCTGCAACACATAAAGATTAACCTCTTTTATGCCCTGTGCACATACATTCCCATTTCTCTTTATGAGACACCTCCCATTTACAAATGTCTCAAATCCTTGCTTGTCTAGAGACACTCAGCAAATTATGCTCCATTTCAGGTACACATAATACATCATTAAACCTCGTTTCCAGATATGGAATTTGCACACTGCCTCTTCCATTGACCTTAGCCTTCTGGCCATTTGCCAGGGCTACTGTATCTTGAGCAACTGGAACCAACCTGTAAAACAATTTAGAATGATTAACAATTGTTTGACTTGCACCACTGTCTATCAACCATTTGTCTCTGCTATTGCAATAACAAACTTGTGCAACAGAAATCTGTCCGTTTTGCAAATAAATTTTCTTTTCTTGCAAATAATTTTAATAAATAAATAAAATAAATTTCTTCTTTGCAAACAGCGTTTTCTTTGCAAACAGTTCTTCTTTAAATGTGAAGCTTCACCACAAACAAAGCACCACCCCTGTTGCTGGGCTGTAATCTGATCCCTTCTGCTGCTAACAGCCAGTGTGTGGAATTTTCCATTCTTCTCGCTCTGCTCCTTGGGCCCCCACCTCAGGAATTTCTCCTCGTGGCTTCTTCTATAATGGCGTTTGTTCTCTTCTGCAATCAAACAAGCTTTCAGGGCTTCCAAACACAATTCCTGCTCTTGTTTGCATTCAAACACTGCAGACACAATGTCCCAGGTTTCATTAAGGCTGTTTAACACTAACAACACCTTCTGGGACTCAGGAATATTCATTCCACGCTGTTCTAATTCCATGAACAGAGTTTGCATTTGCAATAAATGTCTTTCCACAGAGTCACCTGGTTGCAGACAGGCTCTGTATAATTTTATTGATAATTGCACAATATTGCATGCTGACACACTCATATGCACAGCTCTTAATTTCAGCCAGACCTCCTTTGCAGTCTTTAAATCAGCTACATTAATAAACTGTTCATCTTCTAAACTTATTTATTTATTTATTTATTTATTATGGTGTTCTTATATGCCGCCCAACTCCCGAAGGACTCAGGGCGGTGTACAACAGAAAAAAATACAGGACACCAATTTATAAATAACACATTAAAACGAGATATATAAAAATTAAAAAACACAATATTTAAAATCATCCAATACCCATTCAATAACCATACATACTTGGGGTGAGCTTGAGTGGTTTAGGCTCTACCCCCAGCCTGCAGGAAAAGCCATGTCTTGACAGCTTTTCGGAAGGCCAGCAGAGTGGGGATAGTTCGGGTCTCTGGGGGAAGTTGGTTCCAGAGCGCGGGGCCTGCCACAGAGAAGGCTCTCCCCTAGGGGCCACCAGGCAGCATTGCTTGGCCGACGGGACCTGGAGGAGGCCAACTCTGTGGGCCCTAACCGGTCGAAGGGAAGTGTGAGGCAGAATGCGGTCCCGGAGATAACCTGGTCCTAAGCCATGAAGGGCTTTAAAGATGGTGATCAACACCTTGAATTGGACCCGGAGACCGATGGGCAACCAATGCAGCTGGCGGAGTATAGGTGTCACGTGGGTGTACCTTGGCACACCCACCACAGCACACGCAGCCGCATTTTGCACCAGCTGAAGTCTCCGGATACTCTTCAAGGGTAGCCCCATGTAGAGCGTGTTGCAGTAGTCCAAGCGCGAGGTGACAAGGGCATGAGTGACCGTGAGTAGAGCCTCCTTCTCCAAGTATGGCCGCAACTGGTGCACCAGGCGAACCTGTGCAAAGGCCCCCCTAGCCACAGCAGAAAGATGGTGATCCAATTTTAGCTGTGGATCTAGGAGGACCCCCAAGTTGCGGACCTGATCCGAGGGAGTCAGTTTTGCTCCCTCGAACGCCAAGGAGGGGCAGTTGACATAGTCCTTAGGAGGCAGTATCCAAAGCCACTCAGTCTTGTCGGGATTAAGTCTGAGTCTGTTCCTCCCCATCCAGATCCTAATGTCATCCAGGCACCGGCACATTACATCAACTGCCTCCCTGAAGTCAGATGGGGTGGTGATGTACAGCTGGGTGTGATCAGCGTACTGGTGGAAACACACCCCATGTCTGTGGATGATCTCACCCAGCGGTTTCATGTAAATGTTAAACAGGATGGGCGAGAGAACCGACCCCTGAGGCACCCCACATGATAGGGGCCTAGGGGACGATCTCTGTCCTCCTGCTAACACCGACTGCATCCTATCGGCGAGATAAGAGGAGAACCACCGCAAAATGGTGCCTCCCACCCCCAACTCACCGAGACGATGCAGAAGGATACCATGGTCGATGGTATCGAAAGCCGCTGAGAGGTCAAGTAGCACCAGGATGGAGGAATTTCCCCCATCCCGGGCCCGCCAGAGATCATCCATCAGGGCGACCAAGGCAGTTTCTGTACTGTAGCCACGCCTGAAGCCCGACTGATAAGGATCTAGATGATATGTTTCATCCAGAAGCTGCAGAAGCTGAGTAACCACCACCTTCTCCACAACTTTCCCCAAAAAGGGTAAGTTGGAGACCGGACGATAGTTCTTCAAATCAGCTGGATCCAGGGAAGGCTTCTTCAGGAGGGGTCTCACCACCGCAGCTTTTAACGACTGCGGTACGGATCCCTCTCTCAAAGAAGCGGTGACCACCGCCTGGATCCAGCCGCGTGCCACCACTCTACTGGCCGAGACCAACCAGGAGGGGCACGGGTCCAATAAACAGGTGGAGGTACCCATCGCCCCCACAGCTCTGTCCACATCTTCGGGAGAAACAGGCCCAAACTCTTCCCATAACGGTGGACTAAGACTTGCCCCTGTCAACTCTATGGACTCTGCCCAGCCAGAGTCCAGGTTCGACCGAATCTGAGCGACTTTATCCGACAGAAACTCAGCGAATTCCTCAGCTCTGCCTTGTAAGTGTTCCTCGCTCCCCCCTTTAGCAAGGAGGGAGCGAGTCACCCTAAACAAGGTGGCTGGGCGAGAATGTGCGGACGCAATAAGAGCGGAAAAATAGGATCGTTTTGCCGCCCTTATCGCCACTAAATAAGATCTGATGTAAATTCTTAATAGTGTTCGGTCAGACTCGGTTTTGCTGGCTCTCCAGCGGCGCTCTAGACGTCTCTTCTGGCGTTTCATCTCCCGGAGCTCCTCGGTAAACCAGGGAGCTTTCCGGGATCCACTGCCACGGAGAGGTCGCTTAGGCGCAATTTGGTGTAACGCCCCTGATGCTGCGGTGTTCCAAGCAGCCACCAGGGAGTCAGCCGAATTGTGTACCAGGGTTTCAGGTATTTCCCCAAGTTCCCTCTGGAATCCTTCCGGCTCCATTAGGCGCCTGGGGCGGAACCACCTAGTCGGTCCCGCCTCCCTGCGGGGGAGGAGTGGGGCTGCGAAATCCAACCTCAGTAGGAAATGATCTGACCATGACAGAGGGGTGATGACTATGTCCCTTATCTTCAGATCATCTCTCCACTGCCCCGAAAGAAACACTAGGTCGAGCGTGTGACCACCCTCATGAGTCGGACCCTGGATTACTTGGGTCAGGTCCATGGTTGTCATGGAATCCATGAACTCCTGAGCTATCCCAGAGGTTTCGCCAGCAGAAGGCAAGTTGAAGTCCCCCAGCACCATAAGCCTAGGGAACTCAACTGCCAAGCCGGCTACTGCCTCGAGCAGCTCAGGCAGGGCCTTACTTACGTAGCTGGGAGGCAGGTACGTTAAGAAAAGGCCCACCTGTACCCCTAAGTCCAACTTCAGAAGGAGCGTCTCACACCCAACAATCTCCGGGGCAGGGATCCTATGAGGATGCAGGTTTCCGCGTGTTATTATTGCCACTCCTCCCCTCCTTCCCTGGGGTCGGGGATGATGCTGCACTGAGAACCCGTCTGGGCATATCTCGGAGAGAGCTACTCCCCCCTCCAGGCCCAGCCAGGTCTCAGTTACACAAACCAGGTCAGCCCCCTCTTCTGTGATTAAATCACATATCAGGGGGGCTTTGTTGATGATTGACCTGGCGTTAAGCAGCAGCATCCTGAGCCCAGGGCCCTGAACAACCTGGTTACCAGGTACCCGGGATGAGCAAGATGGAACCACATCGAAGGGGCCGGAACAAGGGATCGCTTGTACACAGCGAGGTCTTATTCCCCGAGAGCGGCCCACCCCTCTGCTCCCGCCATACCTGCCTCTTCCCATTATGACCGAGATGGTCCGGCTCTCGTCCCTACCGGAGACCCCCTCCCCTCCCCCGCTGGTCCCCCTCCCATCCTGCAGGCCATCCATACCATACATACTGGGCTGGGTAAAAGAGCCCGGACCCCCTCCGCTTCTGTTTGTACACTCAGCGAAGGGGGGATATGATATAAGCCATTGCTTCATCATACTTTTTCTGATCTCCAGCTGCAAAAACCTGTGGTGGATTTACTACCATATACCACAGCTCCTTAGCCTTCAGGAAACATTCCATCTTTGCAGCCCAAATTATATAGTTCTTCTGCCCCAAATGAGGCACAGAGCATTCCTTAAATTCAATAGCAGCCCACCTGCAATCTTTCTCTGCCTTGTTCTCTTATGTAACACAGGCAGTCTCTTCAGCTTAAATTACAATGCAGTCTTCAGTGTGCTCTGGGCCCATAACCTATTAAAGTTTGTTGCAAAAATCAGCAGCAGACAAGCACAGAGAGTAGAGAGCAGAGTGGACAGAGAGCAGAGTGGAGAAAGGACTGGAGCCACACCCAGCCTTAAGCTTAAATTCTAGTTTTGATTCTCTGCACAGACTCAGAAGTGGTTAGCTCCCATTGGCTGACTTAGTTGCTATGCCTATTCATTGGCTGACCTTGTTACCATTGGCTCTCCCAGTTCATGAATATCTTAACATAACCTACCTCCAGCCAGACTGTGGCCGGGTGGGACTGGCTTCTCCCCCACCCCACCCCCAAGAGAACAGGCGTTCAGGTAAGTCCAACGCCCTTTCTCCTTGGTGAGGGGGGAGAGAGAAGCCTTGCGTGGGACATACCAATGCCCCAGACATCCCTTCGGGTGGGAACAGTCTGGATTACTGACCTTTCCCTTCATGGACCCTCTGGAGGACACGCCTACCAAAGGCAGCTTCAGCAGAAGCAAACTTGTCCAGTTTGTAGTGCCTGATGAAAGGCGAAGGGGAAGTCCACGTGGCTGCCCTGCACACTTCTTCAATTGAGGCACGGGTGGACCATGACGCCGTAGTGGCTGTGCTCCTAGTGGAGTGCGCTGTGATGCTTGGAGGCACAGGAAGGCCCCCCGCCTCATAGGCCTTAGCTATGGAAGCCCTGATCCATCTCCCTATTGTGGAAGAGGAAACCTTACATCCCAGCGTGGAAGGCTGAAAGGAGACGAACAGAGACTCGGATCTCCTAAAGCTGGCTGTCCTGTTTATTTAAATCCGGAGAGCCCTCCAGACATCCAGATGGTGCCAGGTCCTTTTGAGGACATGCTGAGGTCTTGGGCAAAAATTAGGCAAGACTAACTCCTGTGCCCTATGAAATCTGGTATTGATTTTAGGGATGAAGGCAGGATCTAGCCTGAGTACTACCCTATCTGAGTGGAAAATACAAAGGTCACTCCTAACTGATAAGGCAGCTAGCTCTGAGATCCTCCTGGCCGAAGTGATGGCCATGAGGAAGGCCACTTTCGAAGTCAGGAAGTGGAGGCTGGCCATTTTCAAAGGCTCGAAAGGACCTTCCGCCAGGGCCTGAAGCACCTTTGTCAAGTCCCAAGAAGGGAACCTATGAACTACAGGGGGGCTCAAATTAGTGGCGCCCCTGAGAAACCGTTGTACATTGGGGTGAGAGGAGATGGGCTCCCTACTCCCACAGGCTAACACTGATGACAAAGCAGCTACCTGATGTCTGAGAGTATTGGGCGCTAGCCCTTTAACTAGGCCTGCCTGAAGGAACTCCAGGACCTGAGTGACTGAGGCTGAAGAAGGGTCGATAGAGGAGCGATTGCACCAGGTGCAGAAGCTCCTCCAAGTGTGATCATATACCCTGACCGTGGACTCTCTGTGAGAGGCCTGGATGGTTTGGATGACCCTGGCAGACAAGTTATCCCTACTCAAGACCTCCCTCTCAAACGCCAAATGGTCAGCTGGAGCCACTGAGGCTCCGGATGGACCAGCAGCCCCTCAGATAGATGGATCCTGTCTGAGGGGTTTCTCCACAGGCTCTGCACTGAGAGACTGACTAGGTCTGCAAACCATGGCCTTCTGGGCCAGTGGGGTGCAACCAATAGAAGCTCTGCTTGTTCCTGGATCACCTTCCTGATCACTGCTGGTAGCAAGGGAAGGGGACGGAAAGCATACAGGAGTCCTCTTGGCCATGGGACGCGGAGAGCATTTGTCCCCTTCTGCTCCCTCCGATGGAAACCTGCTGAAGAAGCAGGTGAGTATTGGCCGGAGAGGCAAACAGGTCCAGTACTGGCACCCCGAAGCGGCGAGACATCTCCTGGAACAACGAGGGATGAAGCCGCCACTCCGAATGGTCGACCTTCTCCCTGCTCAGGTGGTCCTCCTGCACATTCTGCGCTCCCGCTATGTGCTCCACCTTCAAGGAGAGAAGATGCTGTTCTGCCCAGAGGCCTAATGTCTCGGCCTCTGCCATCAATGCCTTGGAATGTGTCCCCCCTTGGCGGTTGACATGGGCCTTGGTGGTCATGTCAGTGAGGATCAACACATGGCCGCCAGCGACTCTGGACTGGAAGGACTTGAGAGCCAGATGGACCGCCCTGAGCTCCAGCCAGTTGATGTTGTGCCTCAGCTCTTCTGGTCCCCACAGACCCTGTGCCATCCCCAACTGTGGATGAGCTCCCCAGCCTAGGAGGTTGGCATCTGTGGTAACTGTCAACCTGCTGGGCTCCTTGAACAGGCACCCTCTGAGAATGGCTCCTGAGGTTCACCATAGAAGAGATTGGAGGACCTTGCGTGGAACCTTGACTCTGGTCAGGGAGTTGCTGCTGCCTGCTCTCTGGTCGGGCAAGAGAAACCACTGCAGGGTCCTGGCATGCAGGCGTGCCCACGGAATGATGTCTATGCACAAGATCATCTTGCCCAGTAATTGAGAGTCGCTAGACTCGCCGAGCCCTGGGCTCGAACGCCCTGTATCACGGATCAAAGACTGGATTGGCGATCTGGAGATAGGAAGACCATGCACGTGGAAGTGAATATGATGGCCCCCAGATGAAGAAGTTGGGTGGCCAGGAGAAATTGGCTCTTGGTTGCATTGATCGAGAACCCGTGTTACCGGAGAGCTTGGATCGTGGCCCTGATGTCCTCTTCCGCCTGGTGCTTTGAGGAGGACTGGACCAGAATGTCGTCCAGGTAGCACTGCAGTCGGATTGGAACGGACCGCAGACTTGCTGTCAGCGCTGCCCACAGCTTTGTGAAGACTCTTGGGGCGGAAGAAAGCCCGAATGGCATAGCCCTGTACTGGAAATGCTTGCCTTGGTAGGCAAACCGAAGAAAGCGCCTGTGATCCGGCCGGATCGGGACGTGCAGGTATGCTTCCGTGAGATCTATGGAGGAGAGGAAGTCTCCCTCCCTGATGCTTTTCAGGATGGTATGAAGCGTCTGCATCTTGAAGCGCTTGTAGGCAATGCACTGCTCCCTGGTCAGACCCCCAAAAGGGCTGGTGCCGAAAATAAGGCGAGGGGCGTCGGTCCTTGCGCAAGAACAAATAGGGCATAACCTTACTCCTGCCTTTGGATTCCACCAAGATAGGGTCAAGAGCCTTGCCCAACAACTCCTTGCCTGCAAAGGGAGCTGAGGCCAGCTTCCACTTGTGCTTGTTGTCAGCCTGGCAGTGCTTAAGCCACAGTAAGCGTCTGGCCGTGACCGACGATGCCATAGACCTGCAAGAAAACTTGGCAGCATTAAGGGTGGCGTCAGCCGAGTATTCTGCTGCGGCTACCAACTTACTGATATCCTGATGGAGCCTGACCTCTCCTGGAATGAAGGTGGAGGAAGCCAAGGCAGCTACTGGAACATTCACTGCTGGAACCTGCAGGAGATCTGAAAATTCTGCTTCCACATTGTAAAGCTTACGCTCCGTGACAGAAGAAGAAGACCCCACCCCTGGCTTGGCCCATTGCCTTTGCACCACGTCCATGAACAATCTTGGAGCTGGGATTGAGTCCAGTTCTATCGTAGGCTCAGAGAAGAGCCCATGACCCGATGGACCAGGCCTGGATACTGGATCAGTAGGGATAGGAGACACGAGCCCCGTGACCTCCAGGGGTGGGTTCCTAAATTTTTTACTGCCACTCTGTGGGCGTTGCTTAATTTTGTGGGTGTGGCTTGATGGTCATGTAACCAGGTGGGAGTGGCTTGATGGTCATGTGATGGTGGGTGTGGCTTCGTGGTCATGTGACTGGCCGGGCATGGCTTCATGGTCATGTGACTGGGCAGGTGTGGCTAAGTGGTCACGATCCTAGTTTCCCTTACAAGGATTCCTGCATCCGGACCTTTTACAATCCCCCAAAGGATTAAAAGAAACCAGATTCCATACAGCTCTGAACCCTTAAGGCAAACCAAATACAAGTGGTCCTCGCTTAATGGCTTAGCACTTGCTTAGCAAGTGTTCAAATTTATGACTGACCTCCTCAGAGCTACTTGACCTGTTTTTTGAGTTTTGACAGCCTTATGCATGCACACATGTACGCATGCGCGCACACATAGACATTTATGACCAGTTACAACATCCCACACAGTCATGTGACTGAGGTTTTCTATGTTTTTTGCCAGTTCCCAACAATTTCTTCTGGTTTCCGGTTAAAAATGCCCATAGGGGAAAATGGACTCATTTTTTTAATTGAAAAAGTTTTGTACGTACAAAGTACAAGCATTTTGTTTTCTGCCCCAGTACGTCCACAATCTTGTCCTTTAAAGCCTCTTGTGCGTTTTCTTTTACACCTCTTAAACGTAGAGCAAATGCCATATCTTTATATTGAACCATCGTTAGTTCTGCCTCAGTTCCTTCAATTTTTTTCTGCATCTCAGTTACTTTTTCACCCAAAGTCATCGTGGTCTGTTTAATTTCAACCACATCCTGTTTCAATAATTCCATGTTAGATACCACAGTTTTAAGTGCAGTTTCCACATTATCTCTGGTTTGTTGAGTCTGAGATGAAAACTCCTCTGAGACAGCTTGTATTTTTCCATTAATTTCAGTAATTTTTCCATTGATTTCTTTAATTTTTTTATTAACTGCTAAAGCAATTTCCTTCTGCATTTCTTTCATGGCTTGCTGCCACTTCTCAAACGTAAAAGTCTGTGTTGGGGGGGCAAAATCTTGCAGAGAGAGAATTTCAACTTTTTCTATTCTTTTAAAAGGAACAGTCTTTGCCAGTTTTAAAGACATCTTCACTTGTATTAATTCTTATATATTTATTAAAAAACCAAAAGCAAAGTCCATCAAAGTAAAGAGTAGGAAATGAGAGAGATTTCTTACAGGCGTCTGTTAGGAAACAGAACTCTGACTAGTTTTCAGTAGCTTTCACTTTCTCCACGCCCTTTGAAATTCCAAGCGCCATCTTTAGCTACTTTGTTGCTTCCAAAAAATCCAAAAGACAACACCGGAGTTAAGTAAAGATACTTGCTGTTAGATTCTCCTGGTATGTTCCATCTGCTACATTGTTTAGAATAATAAAATCCATTTGTTACCAGCAGAGATGGTCGCTGCTTCTTGCTCCGCTAAAAATAAGCGGAGGCATTCCAGGTCCGGAGCTAATGACAGGCTTCAAGGGAGCCCTCACCCTTCGCACCCCAGAACTTCTTCTGGGGTGTTAGGGGGGCTCTACCTCTGCCCATCTGCTCTTCTCCCCTCCCTTTGCCCGGGACGGGAGTTTCCATGCCGCCAGACAGCTGATGTGGCTTATCTGGCGGCTTTTATGGAGCCTGGGATCGGGCGCCCATAAAGAGCGTCCAGCGAGGCTCGCGGCGCCACCGGAAGTCCCCGAAAATGGACTCATTTAACAACCAGTGTTTGCTTAATGATCACAAGGTTCACTTAACAACCATGGTGTTTGCCTAACCCAGGGGTCTGCAGCCTTAAACACTCAAAGAGCCATTTTTCTATTTTCTTTTAAACAGGTATCTCTCTCTGTGTCTTTCTCTTTCTTTCTCCCTATCTCTCTTTCTCTTCTCTCTCTCTCTCATCTTTCTCTCTCTCATCTCCTGTCACTCATCTCTTTCATCTCTTTTTCTTTCTCCCCCCTCTCTTTCTCATCTCTCTCCATCTCTCATCTCTTTCTCTCTCTCTCTCTCATGTTTCTCTCTTTCCTGTCTCTCATTCTCTCCCTCCATCATTTTCTCATTTCTTTCTCTTTTCCTCCTCTTTCCTCTCTCTCATCTCTTTCACGCGTGAGTCCAGTCCCCTAATCATCTTTGTTGCTCTTCTCTGCACTCTTTCCAGAGTCTCAACAACCTTTTTACATAGACTAACAGTGTTTTCAAGCTTCATACTTTTATGGCATTTGGTTCCTAAAATTCTCCAGCCAGCATGCTGGCTGGGAAATTCTGGGAGTTGAAGTCCATACATCTTAAAATTGCCAAGGTTGAAAAACACTGGGTAACAATTAAATCTATTTCAAGGACATTTATATTAAATTAACTTAGGCATAGTTGAAGGTTTGCTGCAGGAATTTAAAATGTACAATTTGCTGCAATGGTTCACCCCTTTTAAAAAATTGCATTTGGCACAAAATGCTGCTCCAATAGCTGCATGCTTTGCAGTCAACTATATCTCTTATTCTAGAGAATGAAACCATAAAAATATCTGAATTCATATTGCTATCTCTTACTTGTATGTCTGGTATTAAATAATGACCTCTCCATTCTAATGAGTTCTGCCATCAGACATTCCACTAGGGATTTCATCCATGTAAGCCCCACTGTGGGGGGGAGTGGGGAAAATGGACATAGAATTCAAAAGAGATTTTTGCAGGAGAATCTTTCCCCCACCAACATTTTCTGCTTTGTTTCTTTTGGATAACCAAAATGCAGACTGTTAACATTTTCTGACACTGCCAAGGGAAGCCCCCCCTTAGTCCTGATAATTCTGCAACATGTGTTCAAATCCTTGATTGTTTAGTTAAAATAATTGTGTTTTGACCACAAGAGGATTTGGGTTCATATGTTTTAGCCTCCAGTCCAGTCCCCTAATCACCTTAAACATCCATCCTCTGCTACCATGTTAGCGGAGAAATAAATCCTCCTGAGGTCGATGGATTGGGGCTTCCCTTTTGAAGACATTGTTACTTAGAAAATAAAACCCGAGATTCAAATCTAATTAACAAAATATTTATTTCAGTAGAAAAGTAATAAAGAATTCTTATTAGGCTACATTGTATCGGCTAAGGAAATAAATCAGTTCTACCTTCGGTAGAAATGGCGATGAGAAAAGAAAGGAGGAAACCACTGGAATGCAGACATGCGTAGAAGAATATATCATACGTCTGCTTGACCATAGATACAAGAAACAGTAAAACATAGAGATGCACAAACTGACAATATTCACATCGTGACATTCAAAGAGCCATTTGGACCCATTTTCCACAGAAGTTGAACCCCCTTCACATCCTTACTCCTTCCTTACTCCCTCCTGATTTTACCTTCCTTCCTTTCTTCCCCCCCTCTCTCTCACACAGAGTCTGATTGCAGGCAAGCATCTAGCTCCGTTGTTTAAAAGGGCTCCCTTCTCCCCCCCCCCCTCGCTTCCTTTTGCTTTCAGGAAAAGCAAATATCTCCATTTATATTTGCCTCCATTTGCAAGGGAAATGGTGCCTAGCTGTAAATAGGAGAAAGGCATTTTCTGGGGCTGAAAAGTTGAGGGGACCCAAGCAGAGTGGGTTCTAACTTACCTCTCTGCTGGCTGGCTTCCTCAAGATGGCACAGGGCCGGAAGCTCGGCTTCTGCACATGCTCAGAAGAAAAATAAAATTTTAAAATTTTTTTAAAAAAAATTTAAAAATTTTTTTAAAAAGAAAGCCAAAAACAAGATAGCGACCACATGCACAGGGCCGGAAGCTCGGCTTCTGCACATGCTCAGAAGAAAAGAAAAAAAATTGAAATTTTGTTTCCGAAAAAAATTCAAAAAAAAGATGGCGGTGCCCAGGGACCTGTAACCGACCATGACGTCACCAGCCGGTCGCTACTGGTGCGATAGAGTGGGCTGCACCAGTAGGAACCCACCACTGGTGTCCTCCCTGGCCTTACGCAACAAGGCTTTGAATTGATCCAATTGGAAAAGGCCTGAAAAGGCTGATTGCTCAGGAGGGACTTCCTCATCCCCAGAAAAACCAGTACATTCGCTTTCCAAGGAGGATGTCATGCTCCCCTCCAAAGCGGAATGGGACTGTTCGCCTCCTCCACTTGGCCGCGCCTGGTTGGTCCCCAATGTTTCGCCCCCAACCATTTGACGCTGCCTTTTCTCCTTCGCTGAAACAGCCCTAGCTCTTCAGCCCAGCCCAGCCCTTCCGTCACAGCCACTCCCGTCACAGCCACTCCCGTCCTAGCCCATTCACCGAACGGGCCCAAAAGCCTTTTCGGAAGAAACGAATCTGCCCAAGCCATTCGAGTCAAGCTATCTTTCTGTTTGGGGGGGGGCTGGCGGGGTGTGTGGAAGAGAGCGAGCGAGAGAGAGAAATTAACCTTGAGTGCTGAGTGGAGTGGAGTGGAATGGAAAGGAAGGAATGAAGGAGAAGGGGGTGGGATTCTTGCTCCTCTGTTTGGCTGGCGGCAAAGTGTCCCGTGCGCCTAAAAGCCCAGGGTGAACGGGCTTTTGGCCCGTTCGGCAAATGGGCTGGGCCGAAGGGGCTGGGCCGGGAGTGGCTGTGATGGAAGGGCTGGGCCGAAGAGCTAGGGCCATTTCAGCCAAGGAGAAAAGGCAGCATCGAATGGTTGGGGGCGAAACACTGGGGACCAACCAGGCGTGGCCAAGCGGAGGAGGCGAACAGTCATAGACCCCCTCCAAAGGCACCCGGGCTGGAAGCCTGGGTGGGTCAGGCCATCTGCCCGCGAATCCATTGGCTCAATGGGACCCTTGTGCAGGGGAAGGTCCTTAGCTGAAAAACCCAGCTGTTGGACTGCTGAGGTAATACCCTGAGAAATGGCCCTGGACATAAGTAGTTGGAGATGAGCGGGCAAACAGAAACTGCCTCCTCTCCTTCAGGGCCAATTTCAGCAGATGAGATGAAAGGTTGCAACTGCTCCTCAGGGCCAGAATCCATAGGAATAGAGCCAGGGGCAGCAAAAAGATCTCTTGGCTCTACATGCAATGGAGAAAAACGCTCACCAGTGCCATCTGAGTCCTTAGGGAGTTGGGCGGCATATAAGAATACCCAAATAAATAAATAAATAAATAAATAAATAAATAAATAAATAAATCTGGTGACCACTCTGAGACAGGTTGCAGAACATTACTAGGACTGGCTGGACCTCTCAGCTCCTGCAAGTCATGTGGGTGGGCGGTGTCAACCCCTCCCTCAGGAATGTTTCCCTGGGGATAAGTTGCAGACTCCCTGGCTCCAGTCCCCTGCTGCTCTGCTAGGTGAGTCTGTGCAGCTCTTTTCTGGAGGTCTTAGATCCCTGGGCAGATTTGGAGGTAACTTTCCTGCCTCTGGGCTCCTCCTCCACTGGCACAGAGCCCTTGCTGCGGGTTCGGTCAGCCATGCCTTGCCCTGCTGCTTGGAAACGATGCAGCCCCTTTTAAAAACTGGCTGCCTCCAGACACCTCAATAATAACGGGCCAGAGAAACTTATCTTTCTGCCCAAAGCCTCGGGGAGTCCTCAAACAATTAAGCACAGCAATTAAGATCAAAGGAGCTGAGGCTGCTAGCCTAATGGCCCGAGGGGCTCCCAGTAAGGTGACAAGCCTGCCCCTCCCTCCGTGCTTGAGGACCGAGGCTATTTGCCTAATGGGCTGAGGGATTCCAGGTACAGCTTCACAAGCCTGCCCCTCCCTCAGTGCCGATGATCCTTGAGGGCCGAGGCTATTAGTCTAATGGCCAGAGGGACTCCCAGCTACTGTGCGTTCCCAACAATGGCCGCTTCACACATGCGGCACTACAAGCCCAACCACGGCCCAGGCTGCTAGCTTATCGGCCTGGCCAATCCAAAACCCCCAATTCCCCTCTTACTATGAAGAAGTCAGGAATGGGAGCGTGCTCAAATCCTATCTGATTGAAGACCGAACCAAATCTGGGACTATCTGGTGGATGTAGGTGGGACCGGAATTCATCCAATCACGTGCTCGGTCTTTAATCTGATGAACAGAGTGAACACCCACACATGGCTTCTCTCTCCCCCCTCACCAAGGAGAATATCCCCTTCACCTACCTCCTCACAAAGCTTCTCCTTTTTGCTCTGTGGCACTAAGGCCCAAGCAGTCATATCTCCCTGCTAATTCCATGGGGGAGGGGCATCCCCCTCAGGCAATTCCCTCACTGAAGAAGTAGCAGAAAAGAGCTCTCCAAACCCCAAGCCCTGATTGTGACTCACAAATGATGCAGTCCAGCTGCCCAGTAGAAGCAGGATATGTTGCACTGGTGGTCTCATTAGTAGGAGTCCCAGGGCTCATTGTGCCCAATTTGAAAAATACTAAAAAGCCTGGTTTGTACAATGGCTAACCTCAATTTGGCCTCACAAAAGTAAGAGCTAAGCAGGTTCAAGAAATAACCCTTGAAATGGGCAGCCAGTAGTTATGTAAGGCAAAACCATGGCTGTGAAGAATTTTGGGACTTGTGCTTGCTTGAAACCTGACTGTAAGCTCACAGAAAGTGACATCTAACATCTGAAAATAATTGGCATGGAAAATTGGATACTGTAAATTTCTTTCCAGAACTTTTCCCCTGGCTGCTAGACCTTCATGGTTGAAAGCTCTCCTTTTGGGAGCCACTGAAAGAATCCTTTTCTGCTGCCTCTATCAATGCCTTCCCTCTGCATCAGAAAAATTAAAAGCACCCATCAGGTCTCCCTGATCTGATCAATTTTTAATCTTTTGCCAATAACGTGTTATTTTTGGCAAAAAGGGGGAAATTGTAAGAAAGTTAGCACCCACCCATCTCCTAGAACAGTGATGGCGAACCTTTTTTGGTTCGCGTGCCAAAAGGGGGGGGAATGCAGGGGATCATGTGTGTGCGTGCCCACACTCATAATTCCATGCACCCCCGCACATGTACACATGACCCTCCTGCTCCCAGCATGCAATGGCATGCACATTTTTCGCTCTCCCCAGGCTCCAGAGCCTTTCTAGGAGCCTGGGGAGGGCATAAACGGCCTTCCCCACCCCCTCTGGAGGCTGGAAACAGCCTGTTTCCCGACTCCCAGTGGGCCCAGAAGGCCCGAAAATCAGCCGGCTGGTGCACACATGCACGCCGGACCTGAGCTCGCGTGCCCACCGATATGGCTCCGCGTGCCACTTGTGGCACCCGTGCCATAGGTTCGCCATCACGGTCCTAGAAGAATGAAATATTCTAGGAAATATTAAAAAGGCAGAATATTATATTTCCCTGAATGAGAAAAGGAGAAACATGTTTTTTTTTAATTCAAAAAGTTTTATTAGTACAGAGTACAAACATTTTTTATTTTTCTCCCCCCTAACCCACCCCCTTCCTTCCCCCCCCCCCTCCACCCCCCTGACTTCCCAGAGAGAATACAGGGCAAAATATCAATAAGATAAGTTTAAATTAAGTTAAAGAAAAAAAACTTTTTTAAAAAAACTTCAACTCCAAATTGTACATTGATAAATTACATCATTAAACCTCTGTCTTTTATATCATCTATATATAAAGTAATAATAAAAAGAAGAAAAGAAAAAATAAAAATAAAAAAAATACAAGAGAAATACAGAAAAAACAAAAATAAGGTAAAAAAGAAAAATATACAAAAGAAAAAAAAATTCCTTCCTCCTCCTTTCAATCATCTACCCTAGACAACATTTACTCAGAATTAGATAAAGCTTAAATGAATCTTACATAAATAATAACTAAATATAAAGTACAGGAATCTTAAACTTCATCATAATATTAATAGCATAATATTACCATACATCAAATTATTAACTTCCAAAAAATTCTGAATCTTTAAAAAATATTAATAGTAGTAATAATCTCAGAATTAAATAAAACTTAAGTGAGTATTACATAGATAGTAACTAAATATTAAATAGAAAAACTTTAAACTTCATCATAATATTAATAGCATAATATTGTTATACATCAACTTATTAACTTCAAAAAAAAAGGAAAAATTTCTAAATCTTTAAAGAGTATTAATAATAACAATAATAAAAGGACATAAAGAGAAAACCTAAAAAAAAGGGAAAAATCCTTCCTCTGAAGCAAATTTTCAGGTCTAGTTATGATACTTTATAACTTAGTAATTTTGATTAAAGATTAATCTTCAAAAAATATTAAAGAAAGAATAAAAAAAGAAAAGTAACGAAGGAAGAAAAAAGGAAAAATACAATCATATTAATCTCCATCCATCCAATAAAGTTCAACACTGCATCTCTTTATTTCTTGATGGTTGCATCTTCTTGTAACTTGATGATTTTGAATTTATCAGCTCGCCTCCCATCTGACCCCAATCCTCCATCTCCTGCTGAAGTGGTGCAGTGGTTAAATGCAGCCACTGCAGGCTGACTGCTAGTTCAACAGTTCAGCTGTTCAAATCTCACTAGGCTCAAGGTTGACTCAGCCTTCCATCCTTCCGAGGTCGGTAAAATGAGGACCCAGATTGTTGGGGGCAATATGCTGAACTCTGTAAACCGCTTAGAGAGGGCTGTAAAGCACTATGAAGCGGTATATAAGTAAAATGCTATTGCTATTGCTATTTTCCACATCTTTCTGGCTCTGCCATTCACTTTGATTCTTTAACACTGTTTCAATTTGATCCGGTAGAGGTGGCTTTCCCTCCTCCTCCTCTTCTACTTTCATACGTCTTTCCTCTGGAATTTTAGATATATCCGCCTTTAAAACGTTAACATAAAATTCAGTAGCTTTCTTTGTCGTATTAAGCCGATATCCTTTTCCCAAAAATTTCACCATTACTCCTGTTGGTGCTTCCCATTTATATTGTAAATTTAGTCTTTTAAATTCATCAATCAAAAAAGTATAATCTTTTCTAGCTTTAAGCATTTTAAAGGGAATTTCTTTCCAAATCATAAGTTCCTGGCCATTCACCTGAAGGTTATTCTTAAACGTCGCCTGTATAATTCTATTCCGTAAGGCTCTTGTAGTAAAATATATAACAATGTCCCTTGGTAGGTGTTTTTGTTTTGCATACCACGAGTTAACCCTATATATCTTGTCAATTTGTGCAGCCAATTCCTCTTTAGACATTCCAGACACCTGCTCCAGGGCTTCGACCATTCTTCCTTTCAAATCTTCATATAATCCCTCCTTCAGCCCTCTCACCCTTATAGCAAACTCCATTCTTCTGAACTGCGTCATCAACACCTCTGTTTCAAAATTTACAATGTCATTTTGCATTCTATTTATATATTCCACCGAGGTTGCCAAAGCTTGTTTATTTGTTTCAATACGATCCTCCAAAACATCAATATTTGTTGCTAATCCTTTGCAAACCTCTAACACATCCGTCCTAAGTTGTTGTTCCATATTCTTTAAAGCAGCCTGCATTTTTTTTTCTATTTCATTAATTTTTTGGTTAAATTCCATAATCAGTTCATTTTTCATGATCTTTAAAGTACTTAATAAATTTTCAGGTGTCAAAAATTGTGGAGGTGTTAACTCAGTAATAAGTTGCATTTTGGAAGTGTGGCCAGAGAGATAGTCAGGTCTTTTATTCAAAACAATCTTTCCAGATTTTGAAGCCATTGTAGTATTTCCAGAGGAGTACAAAGAAAAAGCCAAATCTCTAATTAAAGTTCTTTCCAATTCCAAAACCAGATAGTCTTTTATTTTTTAAAAGTTATCAGTTGTTATTTTAATCCAAAATCGGGAGACAGAGAGAGAAAAGCCAGTTTTCTAAGTCAAAAGTTTCCATAATAGAAAAAGCCACTAGCAAAACGAAAGTCACTTTCACTTCTCCTCCCAGCTTCTTCAATCGCCATATTGTTGCTTATTAACTGTTACTTTGTTTCTTTTCCGAAGTGAAAGTTAGCAGAGGAGTTGAAAAAAGAAAATTTCAATACTTGCCCATCTGAGCTCCTGTTTCTCTCTGTCTGCTTCTTTAAGCCATAAAATAATTATAAATCCCATTCTGGAAGCAGCGGTGGTCGCGGCATCTTGCTCCGCAAAGGCGGAGGTTTCCGGATTCCCGGAGCAGGAGACAGGCTGCCTGGGGAGCCCTCACCCTTCGCGCCCCTGGATGGCTCCTAGGGCACTAGGGGGGCTCTACCCCACCTGTCAAGCTCTCATCTCCCCCCTTTACCCGGGGCAGAGATTTCCAAGCCGCCAGACAGCTGTTCTGGCGGCTTTGGCAAGGAGTCGGAAAGGCGCTCAACAAGGAGCGTCCGCGATGGCGTGATCCAAGCCGGAAGTCCGAGAAACATGTTTTTAAAGACAAAGCAGCTCCCTGCAGCTCCCTGCCCCCCACTTCAGCTCCAGGGTGATGGGATTAAGACCTTCACCCTCAGGACATGATAGGATTAGCTTCATTACCTCATCACCCAGCAAGATTCAACCAAGCCTGGGACTCAAGACAACCTACAAAGTTACCCCTGCATGACCCTGTCTGACAACCAATCAGGATACCTGCCCTTACACAGAAACAGGAAGCTCCAAGGCAGGGCCCAAGAGAGGGTATAAATCTCTCTCTCTCTCTCTCCCCCATGTGCTCGATTGCCCAGGACCTCAAACCATGTGGTCCTGTCCACCATTAAACCATCTTTCCAAACAGCCTCCATGTTTCCAGTGTCTTTCTCCCCACTTGGAACTGAACCCAGATGGCCATTAATTCCAACACCAGTAAGAATATTTTGAATGGAGAATATTTTAAAAGGATTTCAACCCAATTCTTCAGCCTGTCAGAAAGCAAGAATGGGCCATATTTTTCTCAGCCGCAGTACCCCCTCATCTCCCCCCCATTAATATGTCGGGAAATTGTTGGCCTTCGCAGAGAAAGTTCCCAACCAATTTAAACATTTTAAAAAGTCTCTTATGCAAAAACATAATTCAGAAAAACACGAAATCTCTTTTCCGTTTATTAAGGCGACCTCCTAAAAATGAAGGAAGGGGGGGAGGTTACTGGTGGCTAATGAAAGCTACGAGGAAATCCTAGATTGCTTTTTTTTAAAGGACGTAATTTAAGCACTCATATCCCGATAGTGCAGCAAATTGCTATTTGTATGATTATCACAGCAAATGAGCATGCGCAAAGCGAACCGAGCGCACTCGTGGTGCAAACACAAAAATTCTCCCCCGAACTGCCCTCCCTGTGCTAACATACCAAGAGATGTGCGCAAGCGCCTTGAGACTTTGGCTCATACCATTTACCCCTCATTTGAGGGAAGGATATATTTTTACTTATCCGTAATGTCACCTCTCTTCCTCGATACATCATTTAAAAGTCAGACATAAAGGTGTAATAGAAAGTAAACAATTAAGAAAACGTGAGGAAGGCAAGGGAAGGGTGGGATTTGGGTGAAGGCGAGTGTGCACGCCCATTACGGTGGGTTGGCCCTCCGCCACTTCTTTTGTTTCAGTGCCATCGCCGTTGCCGTCATGAGGTGAGGTATTACCTATGGAGGGGTTTAAGGGCCTAGGGTGAACGTTAAGTAAAGATACTAAGGGCCACGATTAGTGAAGTGATCCTAAAGACAAGCGGTTGGAGCGAAAGGCTCTTATGGGGAACGGAGGCGCAAGGGCTGCGGCTGGGTGAACGAGGAGTGCGGCCTAGAGGCCTGTGAAGCGGGGAAGAGCCCGGCTACGAAAACGTGACTCGTGGCTTTTGAGACTCGGGACCTCCTACCAAGTGTTTCCTTGTCGCAAAGGAGGCCCTTTCTGTTGCAACAGCCGACGGGGAAAGGTGCCTGGGAGGCTTTGCAGGAGGAAGAGAGGAGGAGGATCGATAGCACACATCGGTAGACGCTGGCGGCCTCATGGGGTTTGTCCCCGTCAGTTGCTAAAAGCAAAGTTATTTTCCTCGTTCCACATTACCCCTCTTCGCACTGCAGTCTTTTTGCATGTCTCTTTTTTTTACAAGTAACTTCCATTAATTTGAGGCTTAAGAATAAGACACTAAAGGCATTGTGGAGTTTAATGAATATGCTACAAGTGGTTCTCAAATAGACGAACACTTGTCACGTTGCTATGTTTAGAATCTCGGACCATTTAGTCACAGATCATAATTTGGTTCGCTATTTTCAGGTGAATCTTGACCTGTGCTTCAGAGTAAACGCGAGGCGTCTTGATGTTTCCTCCAAAAAACTTTTGTCCAGAGAGGGTCTTTTTTTCTGATAGTTCTTATGTAAAAAAGCATAACATAAATGTATTAAAATAAATGAACTAGATAATTATTTAGTGGAGTGAAATTATTTTTCCACTTCTTATTTGTATGTGCAGAATACTTTTTTCATATCAGGGCCATTCATTATAGTATATTCCTTTCCAGTAATGTTGCACAAACACTTTTCTGTATCTTGAAAGTTTGTGGTCTATAAATCTACACTTGCAGTTTCAGAGGCACCTGAAAGTGAATTCCTGGTTTGAAGAAAAAGTTATGCATAAAGTGTATATTACACAGTGATTCTTAGGACAATTCCGAAAGGTAGACTTTGATCATTATACAGTAGGCATAGTTCTTAGTTGAAGGCTGCCTAATGAAAAATATATTAAGATGGTGAATTTAGAATAATGCTTCCTAAACTCATCTCCACCTTTTCCAAAATAGCTAAGTCCTTTTTCCTACAAATCATCTGAGCAAAATTATCCAAAGGTTGTAATTATCTTTGGCTAAGAAGGGGATGAGCCTGAGCTGTCAGCCCAGCAACACACATTTACAGCTGCTCTGCTCAGTTTATCTTTGGCTAATTTGATACCCTTCATTTTGGTTTGGATAATGGGAATTAGAGGGCAGTATGTTGGGAATGATTCTTGGAAAGGAAACAAGTGAGCAACAGGTTTTTTTTGTTTTAATGAAATCTCAGTTTTAAATAGCTGTTTTATGGGGTTTTTTTTAACCTTGAAATTCCTTTATAGCGCTCTCAATAATTATAAAGCAGATTTAGATGGAGGGATTTCATGAAATAGAATCTGTTTAATAAAAGATGCCCTGTAAGCAGGGTTCATCAGACAAAATATGTTAAATCCGTATATATTTACAAGAGTTAAAATCTCAAGCATGTCTACATACTGATCTTCACAGCTCCTCATTATTAAACCAGCTTGTAGGCTGTTATCTAGGATTACTACGTACATATATCACTGTTCAAAATTTATTTATTTATTTATTTAAAAGTTAAAAATGTAACTAAATTAGTTACATTTAGATATTTAGAATAATTTCCCATGTCATCTTCACAGATTTCTGGATGACATTTCTAACTTACATGTAGTGCTTCTTTTCCTTAGTATTTTAAGGCTGCAGAAGAGGCTGGCCTCTAGTGTCTTGCGTTGTGGCAAGAAAAAAGTGTGGTTGGATCCCAATGAGACCAATGAAATTGCTAATGCCAACTCTCGTAAGTATCATTTGACATGTACAGGAAGCCTGTGTTGTAGCACTTAGAGGTATGTAAAACATTTTAATATTGAATAATTCCTTTCCAACTGCAGAATGGCCACTTCAGACTCAGTGAAAGTATTGTGGTTCCAAAATGGGCTGTTCAAAGAAGTAATCAGAATGGATGGCTTCTACTTCCCCTTTGCAATCAAAATGGTCTGTTTGGAAGTTGGAAACCTATTAGCAAGGGGTCTAGGACAATTGGCCGTGGCTGCATTGCCACGGCTACTTCACCAGGGCCCCAGCCGACCCACTCCAGCTCCCCAGCCAGCCCTTGCAGCCCTGCTACACCGCCACGTGTTCCATGCCCTGGATGTCCCTACCCCACTGGCCCTCCCTTGCCCCTCGACCGCCACCCCTCATCCCATGCTGCATCTTACCGGGTGATTCACCACGGGACAAATCTCCCCAGCCGTTATCCTCTGTGGGACAATTAGCCGTGCTGGATAATTCAAACACTGGGGCAGGGAGAGTGGGAGGCCACTCTGCCTTGTCGCTGGGCGTCAGGCCGCTTCCCCCAGCAGGCCATGGGTCACGGGCAGTGGGGCGTACTGGCCAGCCCTCCTGCCCATGCTCGCCATTTACACATTCATTGAAATCGCCACACTGCAGAATTTTTTTTTGCAGTCAGCACCAACACACCTAATCTCCGACGCATTCTCCAAAAGCGAAGTCGGGGTGCTGGAAGGCCAAGCGGAAAAAGTTTGACTTCATCTTTTCTTCTTTCTTTTTCTTTTTCTTTAATATAAATAGAAAGAGCAACAGATACATAGTTTTATACACACACACACACACACACACACACACACACACACACACACACACACACACAGTGGGGCCAAAAAGTATTTAGTCAGCCACCAATTGTGCAAGTTCTCTCACTTAAAAAGATGAGAGAGGCCTGTGATTGACATCATAGGTAGACCTCAACTATGAGAGACAAAATGAGAAAACGAATCCAGACAATCACATTGTGTGATTTGGAAAGAATTTATTTGCAAATTATGGTGGAAAATAAGTATTTGGTCAATATCAAAAGTTCATCTCAATACAGTGGTACCTCGAGATACGAGTTTAATTCGTTCCGTAACCTTGCTCGTATGTCAATTTGCTCGTATCTCAAAGCAATTTTCCCCATTGAAATTAATTGAAATGCTATTAATCCGTTCCAGCCCCCAGGCTGGCTGGCTGGCTGGCTGGCTGCTAGGGGTCTGTGTGTGTGTTTGTGTGTTTGTGTGTGTGTGTGTGTGTGTGTGTGTGTGTGTGTGTGAGAGAGAGAGAGAGAGAGAGAGAGAGAGAGAGAGAGAGAGAGAGAGAGAGAGAGAGAGAGAGAGAGAGAGAGAGAGAGAGAGAGAGAGAGAGAGAGAGAGAGAGAGTCCCCCCCTCTCTTCTCCCCTTTCTCTTCCTTTCAGGTCCATTCATTTTCCCTTTCCTTCCTTCCTTTCCTTTCTCTCTGCCTCCTCCCCCCCCCCCCCAAGAGCCCTACGGACGCCACAATGGCTAAGTTAAAGGGGGAAAATTCTCTTTGATATTCAAATCTGGCTGAAGGTTTCCTCCCTTTCAGAATGTTGCGGAAATGAGTGGGTCGTGTGCAGCCGGCCGTTCCTCGTATCTCAAATGTTGCTCGTATTTCAAAGCAAAACTTCGCTCGCTCGACAGCTCGTATCTCAAATATCTCGTATGTTAGGGCACTCGTATCTCGAGGTACCACTGTACTTTTGTTATATATCCTTTTTTGGCAATGACAGAGGTCAAACATTTTCTGTAAGTCTTCACAAGGTTGGCGCATACTGTTGCTGGTATGTTGGCCCATTCCTCCATGCAGATCTCCTCTAGAGCAGTTATGTTTTAGGGCTGTCGCTGGGCAACACGGACTTTCAACTCCCTCCAAAGGTTTTCTATGGGGTTGAGATCTGGAGACTGGCTAGGCCACTCCAGGACCTTGAAATGCTTCTTACGAAGCCACTCCTTCGTTGCCCGGGCGGTGTGTTTGGGGTCATTGTCATGCTGAAAGACCCAGCCACGTTTCATCTTCAATGCCCTTGCTGATGGAAGGAGGTTTGCACTCAAAATCTCACACTACATAGCCCCATTCATTCTTTCCTGTACACGGATCAGTCGTCCTGGTCCCTTTGCAGAGAAACAGCCCCAAAGCATGATGTTGCCACCCCCATGCTTCACAGTAGGTATGGTGTTTATTTATTTATTTATTTATTTATTTTGGTATTCTTATATGCCGCCCAACTCCCGGAGGACTCAGGGCGGCGTACAACAGAGAAAAAGATACAAGAATAACCAATTAAATATTAATTAAAAACAAGTACAAAATTTAAAAGCACAATATAAAAACAACAACATCCATTCAACAACCATACATACTTGGGGGGTGAGCTCGAGTGGAATTAAGCTCTACCCCCCGCCTGCAGGAAAAGCCATGTCTTAACGGCTTTTCGGAAGGCCAGCAGAGTGGGGATGGTTCGGGTCTCTGGGGGAAGTTGGTTCCAGAGCGCGGGGCCGGCCACAGAGAAGGCTCTCCCCCTAGGGCCCGCCAGCCAGCATTGCTTGGCCGACGGGACCTGGAGGAGGCCAACTCTGTGGGCCCTAACCGGTCGGAGGGAAGTATGAGGCAGAATGCGGTCCCGAAGATAGCCTGGTCCCAAGCCATGAAGGGCTTTAAAGATGGTGATCAACACCTTGAATTGGACCCGGAGACCGATGGGCAACCAATGCAGCTGGTGGAGTATTGGTGTCACGTGGGTGTACCTTGGCACACCCACCACAGCACGCGCAGCCGCATTTTGCACCAATGCGGTTGTGTTTGTGTTCTTTGGATGCAACTCAGCATTCTCTCTCCTCCAAACACGACGAGTTGTGTTTCTACCAAACAGTTCTACTTTGGTTTCATCTGACCATATGACATTCTCCCAATCCTCTTCTGGATCATCCAAATGCTCTCTAGCAAACTTCAGACGGGCCCGGACATGTACTGGCTTAAGCAGGGGGACACGTCTGGCACTGCAGGATCTGAGTCCCTGGCGGCGTAGTGTGTTACTGATGGTAGCCTTTGTTACGTTGGTCCCAGCTCTCTGCAGGTCATTCACTAGGTCCCCCCGTGTGGTTCTGGGATTTTTG
Organism: Diadophis punctatus similis; assembly: GCA_023053685.1. NCBI lineage: Eukaryota > Metazoa > Chordata > Lepidosauria > Squamata > Dipsadidae > Diadophis > Diadophis punctatus. The sequence continues at coordinate 353,371 of JALIGW010000128.1, forward strand.
CTCACCGTTCTTGCGATCATTTTGACCCCACAGGGTGAGATCTTGCGTGGAGCCCCAGATCGAGGGAGATTATCAGTGGTCTTGTATGTCTTCCATTTTCTAATTATTGCTCCCACAGTTGATTTCTTCACACCAAGCTGCTTGCCTATTGCAGATTCAGTCTTCCCAGCCTGGTGCAGGTCTACAGTTTTGTTTCTGGTGTCCTTTGACAGCTCTTTGGTCTTCACCATAGTGGAGTTTGGAGTGTGACTGTTTGAGGTTGTGGACAGGTGTCTTTTATACTGATAACAAGTTCAAACAGGTGCCATTAATACAGGTAATGTGTGGAGGACAGAGGAGCCTCTTAAAGAAAAAGTTACAGGTCTGTGAGAGCCAGAAATCTTGCTTGTTTGTAGGTGACCAAATACTTATTTTCCACCATAATTTGCAAATAAATTCTTTCCAAGTCAGACAATGTGATTGTCTGGATTTGTTTTCTCATTTTGTCTCTCATAGTTGAGGTCTACCTATGATGTCAATTACAGGCCTCTCTCATCTTTTTAAGTGGGAGAACTTGCACAATTGGTGGCTGACTAAATACTTTTTTGCCCGTGTGTGTGTATGTATGTATGTATGTATGTATTATATATATATAATTTTAATCTCTGATAAGTCTGCGTCTTCTTTTGGTATGAGGGTGATATTTGCTTCCATCCAGGATTTTGGTATTTTAGCTTCTAACAAGACTTCATTGTAAACTTTCAGCATTAATAATTCCAGGGAATCTTGTAGTTGTTTATAGAATTCTGCTGGTAGGCCATCTGGTCCTGGTGTTTTATTATTCTTCTGTCTCTTAATTGCCTCTGTTAATTCAAACATTGTTATCCTTTCGTTTAATGTAGATCTTATTTCTTCAGGGACTTCATGCAACCTGGCCTCTAGGTACCTTTTTATTTATCCTCCGATAGTTCCTCTTGGTCGTACAGATTTTCATAGTAGTACTGAATTATTATTATTTTGCTGTCATTTTGATGCTGTAGTATACGTTTCTCGTCTATCAAACTTTGTATCTCTTTTTTCCCCCTTTTTTAGTTTATATGCCAACCATCTTCCTGGTTTATTAGCGTTTTCGAAGAAATTTTGTTTTAGACACTTAATTTTTCATGCCAGTTCTTCTTTTTCGAGTAAGCTCAGTTTGTGTTTTATTATTTCCATTTGATTTTTGAGCTTCTTGTAGTTTTTTCTGTAGTTCCAGTTCTAATTTGTTGTACTCTCCCTCCAGTGTTTTTTGATGTTGCTTCTTTTCCTTATTTTTCCTTCCTATATAAGATATAGCTAATCCTCAGAAGTATGCCTTCGCTGTGTCCCATACATTTTGTAATGAGGTCTCTTCCTTTCTATTTTCCTTAAAGAAGAATGTCATTTCTTTTTTTGTTATTTGTATGAATTCTTTATCTTTTAATATAGATTGATTCAACATCCATCTCACTTTTTTCTTATATCCTTTCCATTTAATCCTGAGTTGTGGTCTGCCCATATATTTGGTTCTATTTCTATTTCCTGTACATTAGTACTTAGTTCTGATGACATCCATGCCATAGCTATCCTTGACCAGGATTGATATTTGAGTAGTATGTATATTGTTTTTTCTCCGGATTTCTTTCTCTCCATATATCTTGAATGTTCATTTCCTCCACCAGTTTAAAGAAAGTCTGTGGTTTCCTTGCCTTTTTATTTATTTATTTATTTATTTATTTTGGTTTTCTTATATGCCGCCCAACTCCCGAAGGACTCAGGGCGGCGTACAACAGAGAAAATACAAGAATAACCAATTTATAAATATACTTAAAAACAAATATAAAAATTAAAAACACAGTATTAAAATCATCCAACAACCGTTGAGCAAGCATACATACTTGGGGGTGAGCTCGAGTGGATTAAGCTCTACCCCCAGCCTGCAGGAAAAGCCATGTCTTAATGGCTTTTCGGAAGGCCAGCAGGGTGGGGATAGTTCGGGTCTCTGGGGGAAGTTGGTTCCAGAGCGCGGGGCCGGCCACAGAGAAGGCTCTCCCCCTAGGGCCCGCCAGCCGGCATTGCTTGGCCGACGGGACCTGGAGGAGGCCAACTCTGTGGGCCCTAACCGGTCGAAGGGAAGTGTGAGGCAGAATGCGGTCCCGGAGATAGCCTGGTCCTAAGCCATGAAGGGCTTTAAAGATGGTGATCAACACCTTGAATTGGACCCGGAGACCGATGGGCAACCAGTGCAGCTGGCGGAGTATAGGTGTCACGTGGGTGTACCTTGGCACACCCACCACAGCACGCGCAGCCGCATTTTGCACCAGCTGAAGTCTCCGGATACTCTTCAAGGGTAGCCCCATGTAGAGCGCGTTGCAGTAGTTTGTTTGTTTTACTGCTTCTGTAGTCTAGCTTTACATCTATGATTGCATTAAAGTCTCCTATTACAATACAATACAATACATTTATTGAATAGCCCGAAGGCCTTTTAAAAAAAAGAAAAGAAAAGAAACAGAACAAACAGGTACAGAAACAACCGTACAAAAATATATATGGTACATGACATCAAAATTTAACGATATCAAAATTCAATAACTAAATTTCTAAAACTAGATAACCCAAATAAAATATCTCGTCTAACTCAGCTCATCTTTCTTACAATCAATAAAATTCTTTTCAATGTAGCTGGCTCGTATTGCTGTCATCCTATTAAGATAGCGAGTGATAGCCCTTACCAGGGGAGGAGAGTCTGCCTTCAATCTCCTATTAAACAAATGTTTTTATAGTCCAGTTCTGCAATTTTCTCCTGAAGTTTCCCATAAAAATCTTCTTGCTTGTTGTTTGGTACGTATATTACTGTTTGCGGTTTATTATTACTTCCACCATCAATATTCTCCCATCTTCGTCTGCGTATATTGGTTTGGCTTTTATTGTTTCTTTGATATATAAAACCACCCCTTTTGTTGTGCCAACGAAAAATATAGTTTCCCAATTTTGGGGTACTCTTAAGAGTTTACTATATTGTCTTTTGATATGTATTTCTTGTAGGCAAATTATGTCTAAGTCCATTTTTTGCAGTTTTGTAAAGAATCATCTTTTCATGGGAGAATTTAGTCCATTTACCGTATTTTCCGGAGTATAAGATGCACCTTTTTACCCCCAAAAAGAGGGTGAAAACTTGGGTGCGTCTTATACGCCGAATGTAGCCCCACCCAGCCACCCCCACCCTTTGGCCTCTACCTCCCAACAATTTACCTCTTTGCAGCAAACAGCAGCAGAGCCTGATTAGCACAAGGAAGTGATTATCTGCCTCCCGACCCACAGCTGAGAGGCTGCAGCCACGTGGTAAAATGAAACTAACTGCGGTGGCTGCAAGGAGACAAATTGCTGGGAGATGAACTGCTGGCAATGTTGGACTTCTGAAACTGAAAGGAGGTAAGTTAATAACTATAAATGTTTGTAGAGTGTTCAAATTATTAGACTTATTTTTAAAGACTGCTTTATTATTTTTCTAGACAACTTAACAAAATGAAGAAGCTTTTTAAAATAAATGCTTGCTCCGAAGAGGCCCAGTGCTTTTGTATCTTCTTTTAAATAGCAGAGAATGTATACTTCTAGAAAGCCACATCAAATTTAAAGATCTGTAAAAGTATAATCTAAAATGTAACAGTGTCCTGTTTAGTATTAAGATAAGGCAGCTGAGTTAAACCCTGACTTAGTCATGTTTGGAGTAGATCTATTTAAATAATTGGGAGGAGTTAGTGTGATTACATTTAAGAAAACTTTCTGGCATTATGTACATTTCTCCCAATTCTTTGCTATTTCTATGGGTCAGGCACACATGCACAGAAATACACAGCAAACAGTGTATATCATATGTGCTGTTTGCTGTTTGGCAGATTGCTGGGAGGCAGAGGCCTTTTTTCCTTGTTTTCCTCCCCCAAAGCTAAGGTGTGTCTTATACTCCGGTGCGTCTTATACTCCGAAAAATATGGTATCTTAATCGATAGTAGGTTTGTTTCTTCTTTCATTGTTTCACTTATAGGTGGGTTTTGCCATTCTAGTTGCTCTTGTTTCTCTCTGCTCCTTTGCTCTTACTCCTTATGCTCGTCTCTCTTGTTCAACTTCACTTCCTTCTTGTTGCTTAGTCGTAATTTTCTCTCATTTAATTCCTCTTGTCCTCTATTTTCTACTTCCTCTCTGCTTGTTTGTTGCTCCCGTGACTTAAAGTAATAGTCATAAAATTCATATGCGCTATCTAGAGAGTCCAGTCTATGTCTTTTGTTATTCCAGGTAACCAAAATTCCCTCCGGTATCAGCCATCTAAAGTTTACTTGGTGTTTAATCAACTGTCCTGTCAGGAATTGGTATTGCTTCCGCAGCTCTCTAGCTCTTCTGGGTACTTGTTTTAAAACCACAATCTCTCTTCCTTTATATTTTAGGGTTTCCGCTCTTGTTTTTTTTAAGACTTTCTGCTCTTGTTTTTTTCATGAATCTTACATGCACCTCCCTTGGAAGTTTCTTCTTTTTAGCATAGCTAGTGTGAATTCTGAACACTTCGTCTATCTCAGCCCTCATCTCATGTGTCATTATCTGTAAGATTTGAGCCAGTAACTCTACCATCAACTCAGCTAAGTTTTCCTCTTTTTCTTCCTCGATATTCTGGAACCTCAGGAAGTGTTCAGCCTTTTCCATTTGCAATTGGATTACAGTTCCTTCCAGTTCTTTATTGGCCTGTGTTAGTCTCTGATTCATTTCCTCCACTTTTTTCTCTGCTTGTTCTGACTTCTCTTCAATTGTTTTAATCTTTTCTTCATTTTTGGCTAGCATTTGTTGAAAAGTCCCCAGTTTTTCATACATACTTTGCATTTTTCCCTTGATCTCTTCCATCTCAGTCCTCATCTCACCCATCTCGGTCTTTATTTCATTATGGTTCTTGGTTATGGCCTCTTGTAACGATTGGAACAATGCTTGCATATCTTTTTGAATTGTATTCATTTTTTCCTGCTGAATTAAATTTTCTATTGACCTTTGGCTTGAAGGGCTTGACGTTACTGATGATGTGGCGGATGATGATGCCGATGCAGTTTTTCCCCCTAATTTGGATAGGTTTGAATTTTACATTTTGGACTTTATCAATATATCAGCAACTTTAGACAAGGTGCCCCACCACCCTTCAAATTTCTCCCAAATCTTCCACTCCCTCTTCGTCCCCTTTTTAATATTAACCAATAATGCTCTTTCCCCCACGATTTTTTTTCCTTTCTCCCTTTCAATCTTCAACTAATTCCACTGTCTTTTAACTTTGATTTTAACTCTAAGTTCCACACAAATTGTATCTTAAATGTCCAAATAGTCTCTTCAGTATCCTTCTTAATTCACTTATTCTTCTTATGGGAAATGATATTTGTAATCCACAAGGCCCACAAAAATCCCAATGGTTGCAAGTCACCCCTGTTCAGCAGTTCAAAAGATCTCCACTTAGCTTCAAGTTAAATCCAAATTTCATGCTGTCCAACGTATTTGTAATCCACAAAGAGTCAAATGGTCTCAAGGACAAATTTATATCTCTTCCCGTCTGTTTCCAAGTATCCAGTGTAAGCAGTTTGCAGGTGTTAATTCCACAAGGCAGCACCCAATTAAGTTTATCAGTTCCATTCAGTTTCAAGAAACACAAACATTTTGGGTTTTTTTTAGTTTTTTTATTGTTTTTCAGCTTTTAGCATCACAATATTATACTGCAGATCTACACCTATTCACAACTGTTATTTGTTTATACATTGCTTATACATTTCATATATACAATTTCCATATATTTACAATCTTGTATCTTCTTTATCATACAATCTTGTTTTCTGATCCTTTATCCCTTCTGACCCATTCATACCATTTCGACCAAATTTCATAATAATCCGAATTGTTTTGGTTTTTAAGTTCGATGGTCAGTCTGTCCATCTCAGCACACTTATATATTTTTTCCAGTAGCATATTGTCCGAGGGTATTTGGCTGTTTTTCCAGTTTTGCGCGTATGTAATCCTTGCAGCTGTGATGATATGAAGCATTAGATACTGTACACTTCTAGGGTGTTGTTTTTTTATGATTCCTAATAAGAAAAGTTCCGGGGTGTGCTCCACTGTTCTTCCTGTGATATCACTTAACCATTTATGTACATTGTTCCAGTAATGTCTCGCTTCGGGACACGTCCACCACATATGAAAGAAGGTACCTACGTCTTTCTTACATTTCCAACAAACCAAATTCAAATTTGGATATATTTTCGCCAATCTTGCTGGGGCCAAATGCCACCTATAAAACATTTTATAATAATTTTCTTTGTATGTTGTTGATCTTGTTATTTTACAATTTATGTTCCAAGTCCTCTCCCAGTCAGCCAAAAGAATATTATGTCCTACATTTTTTGCCCAGGCTATCATCGGACCTTTGACTATGTCTTCAAATTTATCAAATTCTAATAAGTAATTGTATAGCTTTGATATCAACTTTTCTTCTGGTCCTATTAATATTTTGTCTAGTTTTTGAGTTTCTGTATCTATACCAGATCCTTCCCTATCTTTTTTATATCTCGAACTTAATTGTAGGTAGTGCCACCAGTCAATTTCTATATTTTCCTTAGCCAATTGTTCCCTGCTTTTTAATTTTCCAAATGTATCCAAAATGTCTATATTTGATTACTTTTGTCCAATTCATTAAATTTGGGTAAGCCATGGCTTCAATGGTTGATAGCCAATTTGGTATTTTTAGATAGTGTTTCTTTCTAATTTCAGACCATATTTTCAATAAGGAATTTCTAATTAAATGATTATTAAAGCTTTGATGTTGTTTGTTTCTATCATTCCATAGGTAGGTGTGCCATCCTAACTGTAGGTCGTGTCCTTCCAATAATAATGTTCGTTTGTTTGTCAAATTGATCCACTCTCTCACCCATGTTAGGGATGCCGCTTTGTAGTATAATTTCCAGTCCGGTAGTCCGAGGCCACCTCTGCTCTTATTGTCCTGTAAGTTTGTTAATTTAATTCTTGGTTTTTTATTTTGCCAAATGAATTTGGAAGTAATTTTGTTCAGTTCGGTAAAAAAATTCGTCTCTAATTTAATGGGGGCTGTTTGAAATAGATATAGAAATTTTGGTAGTGTGCTCATTTTGATTGCCGCTATTCGTCCCATTAAAGATAATTGTAGTTTCCCCCATTTTTCTAATTCCAATTTCGTCTGGTTAATTAATTTCTCATAGTTGTCTTTTCTTATTGATGAGCACCTGTTTGTTAATATTATACCCAAATATTTAATTTTTTTTGTTCTTTGCAGGCCTAATTTCTTTTCCAATTTGTCAATTTGTTGTGTTGTCATATTTTTGGCTAAAAATTTGGTTTTTTGTTTATTAATTTTTAATCCTGCCGATTCTCCGTATTCTTCAATTTCTCTAAGCAATTTGTGTCCAGATTCTAAGGGTTCTTCCAAAAAGAATACTAAATCATCGGCAAATGCCTGCAGTTTATATTCCTCGCCTCTTACCTTAACTCCTTTAATCTCCGGATTGTTTCAAATTGTGTTGAGTAATGTTTCCAATGTCAAGATAAAGAGCAGAGGTGACATCGGACATCCCTGACGTACTCCCTTAAGTATCTCAAATGATTTGGTCATTTCACCGTTTATGATTATTTTAGCTGACTGGGAGGTATAAATTGTCCCTATTATCTTTTCAAATTTGTCGCCGAATTTCATTTTTTAAATAAATCCTATCATATGTTGCCAATTTACGTTGTCGAATGCCTTCTGTGCATCCAGAAAAACAAGTGCTGCTTGCTTCTCTGGATGCGCTTCGTAATATTCTAATATGTTTAGTACTATTCTTGTATTATTTTTTATCTGCCGCATTGGTAAGAATCCATTTTGGTCCGAATGTATAATTTTGTTTAAATTTTTTTTAGTTCTTTCCGCCATAATTGTCATAAAAATTTTATAGCCGGCGTTCAACAACGAAATTGGCCTGTAGTTTTGTATTTTGTTTGTCTCGGTACCTTCTTTCATAATCATTGTGATGTAAGTCTCCCTCCACGAGTTCGGTATCTTAGCGTTCAGAAGTGCATCATTGTATATCTCTAGTAATAAATTCTCTATTACTTCCCCTAAATTCTTTTTTTTTAATTGAAAAGTTTTACAAGTACAAAGTGCATACATTTTTATCTTTTCTACCCCCCCCCATCCTCCCTCCACCCTTCCTCCCACACTCACCCTCCCCCCCCACCCCCCTCCCGGACTTCCCAGAGAAAAACACAAGGTATAAATTCAAGACAAAAAATATAAGACTACATAATGCTAAAACAAACTGTTAGTTCAAAAATATCTTTTCCATTCTTAACTCCCTCGGGAGTTGGGCGGCATATAAGAAAACCAAATAAATAAATAAATAAATAAATAAATAAACTCTTTGTTGTCCATAAGCTTGAAAGTATAATCTATTGTTTTCTCAAACAACTAACATTAATATACTATTTAGATTATATTAATCTGAAACTTTTTCTGAATATATTCCGTCCACCTACTCCATTCCAATATATATCTTTCATTTGAATGATCCTTAAGATAAGATGAAATCTTGGCCATTTCGGCCAGATGTGTCACTTTCACTGTCCATTCTTCAATTGTAGGTATATCTTCCTTCTTCCAATATTGTGCCACCAATAATCTGGCAGCAGTTATAAAATTCAAAATCAACTTAGTCTCTATAGGAGTACAATCCGTGATTATTCCCAACAGAAAAAACTGTGGTGTAAACTTAATTTTTTTCTTTAAGATATTTTGTATAATCCACCATATTTTTATCCAAAAGGCCTTAATTTTTTTACAAGTCCACCATATATGAAAATATGTTGCATCATCACATTCACATCTCCAACATTTAGGCTGTAAATTAGGATAAATACACGCTAATTTTTTAGGGTCTAAATGCCATCTATAAAACATTTTATAAAAATTTTCCCTCAAATTTTGAGCCTGTGTAAATTTAACATTTGTGACCCATATCTTTTCCCATGTATCCATCATTATAGGTTCTCCAATATTTTGAGCCCATTTTATCATACAATCTTTAACCAATTCTGATTCTGAATCCAATTCCAATAATATATTATACAATCTTTTTATGTGCATTGGACCATTATCTTTAATTTGTACAATCAGATTAACTTCATTTTGCAAAATACCAGTTTTTCTATCATCTCTCCATCTGGCCTGTAATTGTCTGTATTGAAACCATGTCCTAACTATTCCTTCCTCTTTTAGTTTCTCGAACAATTTTAGTTGAGATAGCATTCCATCTTCAAGAAGAAGTTCTTTATATGTAATCTTATCTAATTTTTGTTCCAAGTTTATATTTTCTATCGCGTGTCTGGGTACTGTCCACCAAGGAATCTTATCATTTAATTTACATTGGTACTTTTTCCAGACACGCAATAAAGCATTTCTTAATATATGACTCTTAAAAGCTTTGTCTACCTTTTTATCATATACTAAGTAGGCATGCCACCCATAAAGCAAACCATATCCCTCAATGTTTAATACACTCTCTTCCGTTAAATTAATCCAATCCGTAATTGCTGAGAGAACTGCTGCTTCGTAATACAATTTTAAGTTAGGCATTTTTAAGCCCCCTCTTTCACGTGTATCCTGCATTATCTTCTGATTTACCCTTGGCTTCTTCCCCGCCCAAATAAATTTATTTATACCCTTTTGCCACTCCTTTAAAATTCCATCTTTTTAAAGTATTGGTATCATTTGATACCAATAAGAGCTGAAGTGGTGCAGTGGTTAAATGCAGCCACTGCAGGCTGACTGCTAGTTCAACAGTTCAGCTGTTCAAATCTCACTAGGCTCAAGGTTGACTCAGCCTTCCATCCTTCCGAGGTCGGTAAAATGAGGACCCAGATTGTTGGGGGCAATATGCTGAACTCTGTAAACCGCTTAGAGAGGGCTGTAAAGCACTATGAAGCGGTATATAAGTAAAATGCTATTGCTATTGCTATTGCTATATTGAAAGAGGAATAAAAACCTTGGTAGAACATTCATTTTAACAGCAGCTATCCTTCCCAGCAACGACAATTGTAATTTTTCCCAATTTTCCATATCTTTCTGTATTTTTAACCATAATGGTTCATAATATATTGGTATAGTTTTGTATTTGTGGACATAATATAAACCCCTAAGTATTTAATCTTTTGAACTATTTCAAAACCTGTTACTTTTCTATTTCTTCTTTTTGGTTTCTTGTCACATTTTTAACTATTATTTTTGTTTTAGCTATATTTATCTTAAAACCAGATACTTGTCCATATAGATTAATTGTATCCATCAAAATTCTAATAGATTGTAGTGGTTGGGTCAGAGTAACAACTAGGTCGTCCGCAAAGGCTCGTAGCTTGTATTCTTCCTGTCTAATTTTAATCCCCTTTATTGTGTCAAGTTCTCTTATTTTGCTAAGTAATATTTCCAAACTCAAAATAAACAACAAAGGAGATAAAGGACATCCTTGTCTTGTTCCCTTTTCTATATTGAAATTATCTGTTAATCCACCATTAATTATTATTTGCGCTGTTTGTTTTTGATATATTGCCTGAATAGATTGTACAAAATAATCTCCAAGTTGTAATTTTTCTATTAGCTTTAATAGAAACCGCCAATTCAATCTATCAAAGGCTTTCTCAGCATCCAAAAATACCAATGCTGCAGGGACCTGGTTGTTCTTTCCCAAATACTCTAATAAGTTAACAATTTGTCTAACATTGGTTTTCATTTGTCTACCAGTTAGGAACCCAGTTTGATCATAATGTATTGTCTGTTGCAAAACTGTCATCTATTTGCTAAGATTTTTGCAAAAATTTTGTAATCTAAATTTAAAAGTGAGATCGGCCTATAATTTTTTAGATCTGTAAGATCTTGACCCTCTTTTGGGATCAGAGAGATAAAAGCAGTTTTCCAAGATGGAGGTACAATACCTCCCTTTTGAATATTATTAAACAGTTCTTTAAGTGGTTCCACCATTTCATCCTGCAATTTTTTATAATAAACAGCAGTTAACCCATCTGTCCCCGGGGCCTTACCCACTTTTAATTGTTTAATTGCAAGTACAATCTCTTCTGAAGTTATCAATTGATTTAAAGTATCCCTCTGAATCTTAGTAATTATATGAATATTTTGTTGCTGTAAGTACCTATCTATCTCTTCTTCTCTAACTTTATCCCCACTATATAATCCTGAATAAAATTCTAAAAAGGATTTTTTGATCAGTTCTTGTTCATAAACTTCTTTACCCTTATATCTAATTTTTTCAATAGTTCTTGATTTTTGCTTCTTTCTTAGCATGTATGCCAACCACCTTCCCGGTTTGTTTGCATTACTAAAAATATTAAATTTTGCATATTGTAAATTAGTTGCCACTTGGTCTGCCATTAACGTATTAAACTGACCCTTTAATAAATTAATTACCTCTTTAATTTTCTTGTCCGCTGGATTAGAAATTAAGGCCCTCTCCTGTCTTTTAATCTCTTCTTCCAATTCTTTCCTCTTTTCATCTTTTTTTCTTCTAAATTTATTATTCAGATATATCAAAATACCTCTCATATAAGCTTTACTAGCATCCCAAACCATTTCCATAGACGTACCCTTCTGCATATTGTTAACAAAAAATTCTTTCATTAATTTTTTACATTCCCTCACATTATCCTCATATCTAAATAAATTGTCATTTAACCTCCATGACCTTCTGGGTCCATTTCTGTCTTGCAATTCCAACCAGACCGGGCTATGATCCGTTAATACTCTTGAACATATCTTCGTCTTCTTTACTCTAGAAAAAAGATTATTAGTAATCAAAATAAAATCAATCCTTGAAAAGGATTGGTGTCTATCGGAAAAGAAAGTAAAATCCTTTTCTTCTATATTTCTTTCGCGCCAAATGTCCCTCAACTCCCAATCCTCCATCATCTCAAAAAAAGACTTTGGCAATTTAGCTCTTGAAAAAGTATTTTGGTTTGAACCCTTCTTATCCTTTTTGACATCTGGTACACCATTCCAATCTCCCAGAAGGATACAGGTATTATAATCCCATTGTATTAACTTTGTATGTAAAAAGTCATAAAATTTCTCTTGTTGTTGGTTCGGGGCATATACACCAATCACCAGTATTCTTTCTCCTTTAATTAAAAGTTCTATAGCTAAAAATCTTCCTTGATCATCTGCTTCAATCAATTTGGCAATCAAATTTTTTAACATATATTACAATACCATTTTTCTTTTCTGGTGCCGATGAAACAAAGTGTAATCCTAATCTTGAGTTTATCAAATATTTTTGGTCTTGTTTTCTAATATGTGTTTCTTGAAGGCAGACCACATCATTGTTAAATTGTTTAAGATAGTGAAATATTTTCCTTCTTTTCTGTGGTGAATTTAATCCATTAACATTCCAGGTTAAAAATCTATTTCCCATCTGCGGGCTTCTGAAGCATCTGGAACATTGACTGATGGTCTAGAAACTTTAGTTCCTTTCGTCTTGCTCCTCCCACTACTTCAGTTTTAGTAGGTTCTTTGACTTCGAGCTGGGATTGCTGTTGTGCCATTTCCTGCATACGTTTAGTTGCCGCTCTGGTCTGTCTCTGTTCTTTTATCTGTTGTTCTCCAAATAAATCCAGACTTTGGTCAGGGTAAGTTGTAACCATATCACCTTGACCAGATGAGGCCTCTATTTGCTGGACTTCTCGTTGTCTTGCTCTGTCATTCTCTTTTCTCCTTCTGGTGATCTCGGTGTCCCAGCCTTTAAAATGTATGTATAGAAATCTCTTGCTTTTTGAACTGTATTGAGTCGATGTCTTTCTCCAGCATAAATCAAGGAAATACCAGCTGGTACCTCCCATCTGAATGGCAATTGTTGTCTTTTAAGCTCCTCTACCAGAAAGGAAAAATCTCTTCTGGCCCTCAGCATTCTTGGGGGGATCTCTTTCAATGTCATCAATTCTTGTCCACCCACCTGTAGCTTGTTTTGGTACGTTGCTTGAAGAACATCATTACGCAGTGTTCTGTTATTAAAATATACTACAATATCTCTTGGAAGGTTTCTCAGTCTAGCCACACGAGAGTTGACTCTGTATATCTTATCAATCTGCCACATCAGCCCTTCCTTGTTGATATCCATCACTTGAGCAAGGGCTTCTCCCAACAGTTCTTTCAAATTCTCACTTTTCTCCTCTTTTAATCCTCTAATTCTGATCGCAAATTCCATGTTCCTGTAATGAACCATTGTAATTTCATCTGTGGTTTTCTCTTCAACCTCATCTATTCTCTCTCTTAAGGTTGCTGTAATATCTCTAATTTGTTGAACTTGCTCATCCAAATATTCCACATTATTTGCCAGTCCTTTGAATGCCACCAAGATATCAGCTCTGATTTCATTATTGCAAATTTCAATTTTGTCAGAAACAACTTGTATTTTGTCATTTATCATCTCCTTAATTGTCTCATTAGATTCATCAATTTTTTTATTAAAGTTGGTAGACATTTGGACCTGCATAGCTTTAAGGCTTTCTTGCAACATCGCCAGAGTTAATGGCTGAGGCTGAGGCTGAGATTGTGCTGCAAGAGTTTGCAGTTTAGTGGTGGGAGTGGGAGAGCTCTCCGCACTTTTGGAGGAAACCGTCTTCACAGATTTAGAAGCCATCTGGATTAAATTGAATCTTTAGTCAAATATTCCAAATTATTTTAATCTGGTACCAAAAAGAAGAAAAGTCCCAAATATAAATGCAAATTCAAATCAACTCCAGCAGCTCTCCTGCGGAAGCCTGTCAGCAAAGCGGAAACTTTTTCTCTTTGTTCTCACTTTCGCTTCCTCTCCCTTTCAAGCTTTCAACGCCATTTTAGAATCAGCTTGCTACTTTATAACTTGTCAAATAAAAGTTAATAAGAGTTAAGTGGTGGTTACTTGCCCAATCTTGCCTCCTGGTTTTTCCTGCTGCTACAAATAATCTTCAGTTAGAATCAATCGTTTAGAGCAGTGCTGGTTGCGATCTTCTTGCTCCGCAAAACAGCGAAGATATCCAAGGTCCGGAGCAGCAGCTGGTTCCCAGGGAGCTCTCACCCTTCGCCCCCCAGGACTTCTCCTAGGGGACTTGGGGGGCTCTACCTGTGCCTGCGCGCTCTTCGCCCTTCCCTTTGCCCGGGAAGGGGCTTTTCAGCCGTCAGTCAGCTGTTTTTAAGCTTTCTGGCGGCTTTTACGGTGCCGAGGATCGGCGCTCCAAGAGGGAGCGTCCACGACGATCGCGGAGCCAACAGGAAGTCCCCTAAATTCTTAGTTTAAGTTTAAGTTTAATTAAATTTATATACCGCCCCTCTCCAGGGGACTCAGGGCGGTGAACAGCCAAGTAAAAAACATTAAAATACATTTAAGCCAAGTAAAAAACATTAAAATACATATTAAAATAAAATATTCAATGTGGCCCTAATTTAATACAATTAAAATTTAGTAAAATCTTAAAATTTTAAAAACCCCAAAAACTTTTTCACGCCAGCCCGGCTTGATAAAAATAATATGTCTTGAGGGCACGGCGGAAGGTGGACAGGTCGTGGATGGTTCTTAAGTCTGGAGGGAGCTGATTCCAGAGGGTGGGTGCTCCCACAGAGAAGGCCCTCCCTCTGGGCGTCACCAGCCTACACTGCTTGGCTGATGGCACCCCGAGGAGGCCCTCTCTGTGGGAGCGCACTGGTCGATGGGAGGCAGTTTGTGGCAGCAGGCGGTCTCGGAGATACCTAGGTCCAATGCCATGGAGCGCTTTAAAGGTAGTAACAAGCACCTTGAAGCGCACCCGGTAGACCACCGGAAGCCAGTGCAGCTCGCGCAGGAGGGGTGTTATATGGGAGCGCCAATTAGCCCCCGAAACCACCCGTGCGGCTGCATTCTGGATCAGTTGGAGCCTCCGGGTGCTCTTCATGGGGAGCCCCATGTAGAGAGCATTACAGTAGTCCAGACGCGACGTGACCAGGGCATGGGTGACTGCACAGGGAATCCCGATCCAGAAAGGGCCGCAACTGGCGTATCAGGCGGACCTGATAAAAGGCCGCCCTGGTCACAGCTGTCAGATGGTCCTCTAAGGACAGCTGTGGATCCAGGAGGACACCCAGATTGCGAGCCCTTTCGGCAGGGGCTAGAGCAGCGGTTCCCAACCTGGGGGTCGCGACCCCTTTGGGGGTCGAATGACCATTTCCCAGGGGTTGCCCCGGCATCCTCAGCCCCCCCCCCACTGCCACAAGCCTGGCCATATCGTGCCCTACAACCCCCGCCCTCGCCGCGACCCACCTTGCCGCCGCCATTTCGGTTCTTTTACCCTATGCACAAAGCGTTCTGCGCATGCGCAGAGGGTTAAATAACCCAAATGGCAGCGTCCAGGCGAAGTCTCCGATCCGGGCGAGGTCTCCACTTGCTTCGCATGTTGCCTTTGGGAGCTTTCCGAGCCCCGTCGCGAAAGGCGTGCGCGACTTCGGCAGGGCCAGGACAGGCGGCTGTTTTTTATTTGGAACCCTCGCGAGCTCTAATGCAACAGTACGGAGGGGGAGTTTGCAAGTGGCGGCAAAGGGGATCTTCCAAGGACGTTTCCGTTCCAGGGGGAGCCCCCCTCCTCTTCGCTCGGCCCCTGGGAGCAGAAGCCGGGATTGAAGCCAGCTTGGGGGAGGAACGAGAGAGGGGAGGCCAGCCAAGGAGGCGGCGGGCGGGACCCCGCAAGCAGCAGCAGCAACAGCAGCAGCCGAAGGGCAGCTGGGGCAGAGCCGGGCTTCCAGCTGCCACCAGTCACCATGTTCCTCGCTTTGCAAAAGCCGGGATTGAAGCCAGCTTGGGGGAGGAACAAGAGAGGGGAGGCCAGCCAAAGAGGTGGTGGAGGCGGCAAGTGGGACCCCGCGAGCAGCAGCAACAACAGCTGTAGCAGCGGCCGACCGCGGGTGGGTGCCGAGGTGAGCGGGGGTGGCCGTGGCGGCCGCCAAGGGGTTGCCCCGTGTGCGCAGCGCCTGCAGCCCCGGGGACTCCTCCATGGCACGCGCTGGAGCCGAGCATTCTTTGGCACATTCTCTCCGGGAGGCTGTGCCCCACTTGGCCGCTGCCGAGCGCGCAAAGCCGGCGGAGCAAAGCGAGGAACATGGCAACAGGTGGCAGCTGGAAGCCCGGCTCTGCCCCGGCTGCCCTTCGGCTGCTGCTGTTGGTGCTGCTGCTTGCGGGGTCCCGCCCACCGCCTCCGCCTCCTCTTTGGCTGGCCTCCCCTCTCTTGTTCCTCCCCCAAGCTGGCTTCAATCCCGGCTTTTGCAAAGCGAGGAACATGGTGACAGGTGGCAGCTGGAAGCCCAGCTCTGCCCCGGCTGCCCTTCGGCTGCTGCTGTTGCTGCTGCTGCTTGCGGGGTCCCGCCCGCCGCCTCCTTGGCTGGCCTTCCCTCTCGTTCCTCCCCCAAGCTGGCTTCAATCCCGGCTTCTGATCCCGGGGGCCGAGCGAAGAGGAGGGGGAGGCTTCCCCGGAACGGCAACGTCCATGGAAGATCCCCTTTGCCGCCACTTGTGAACTCCCCCTCCGTACTGTTGCATTAGAGCTCGCGAGGGTTCCAAATAAAAAACAGCCGCCTGTCCTGGGCCTGCCGAAGTCGCACACGCCTTTTGTGACGGGGCTCTAAAAGCTCCCAGAGGCAACATACGAAGCAAGCGGAGACTTCGCCCAGATGCCATTATTTGGGTTATTTTACTCTCTGCGCATGCGCAGCTTTGCGCATGCGCAGAGGGTAAAAGAACCCAAATGGCGGCGGCGGGGTGGGTCGTGGTGGGGGCGCGGGGGCGGGGGGTGGGTCGCGGCATTAGAAAGGTTGGGAACCACTGGGCTAGAGACTCGCCCCCGATAGTCAGAGATGGAATCATCTGACTATATCGAGACGCTGGGAACCACAGCCACTCCGTCTTGGAAGGGTTGAGCCTGAGTCGGTTTCTCCCCATCCAGATCCGCACAGCTTCCAGGCACCGGGACATCACTTCAAGGGTATCATTGGGGTGGCCTGGGGTGGAAATGTACAGCTGTGTATCATCGGCGTACTGATGGTACTTCACCCCAAAGCCACGGATGATCTCACCCAGCGGCTTCACATAGATGTTGAACAGAAGGGGCGAGAGAATCGACCCCTGGGGCACTCCATATGTAAGAGGCCTCGAGGATTCTTGTAGTAATTCTTGTAGTATTCTCCGGGGAACCCATCCGGTCCTGGTGATTTATTGTTTTTTTGTTTTTTGATTGCATTTTGTATTTCTTGCAGTGTGATTTCTTTATTTAATATCTCCCTATCTGCTTCTTCTATTTGTGGTATATTTCTATTGTTTAAATAGCTATCTATTTTATTTGATTCTACTGTATCCTGCTTGTATAGTTCTGTATAATATTCTGTGGCGATCTCCTTTATTTTTTCCTCTGTATGCTGTATTTCCCCTGTTGTATCTATTAGTTGATGGATTATTCTACTATCTTTTTCTTTTTTAATTTTATGTGCCAACCACCTACCCGGCTTATTTGCACTTTCAAAGAATGTTTGCCGTACAAATTTAATGTCCTTGGCATATTCTTGTTGTTGTAGTTTGCAGGTGTTAATTCCACAAGGCAGCACCCAATTAAGTTTATCAGTTCCGTTCAGTTTCAAGAAACCCAAACATTTTGTATTTCATCAGACTGTTCAGTGGTTCAAGGTCTTCTCCCTTTGCGTGACAAGTTCCACCAGCAGGTTGCATCCTTACACTATTTCTCCATTTTCACCCGATTTCCACTTCAAACTTTCACTTCTGCAAGGTTCATTTTCAAGGATTACAATGTATACTATATATCAAAAAGTATCTTAAGTGTGATCCATAAAGCAGGCAAAATATCCACAAGCAAGCAGAGGTGGGTTCCTCCCGGTTCGGACCGGTTCACCCCAAAAACGTGTACTTCCGTGGCATTGCGAACCGGTGGGGAAGGTAAGTAGAACCCACCCCTGCAAGCAAGCCACATGGAACGCCAACCAGTTCAAAGTCTATTTTTTACCAAGCGCTCTCTTCTCCTTCATTCGGGTCTGTCAGCAGCTCATGTATTTAGTTGCAGCCATTCTTGAGTGATTAAAAACCACCACCTCTCTTTTAGAGTCTCATTTCCAGGAAAGAGTTAATTTCTGGGGCAAATTCCTCAACAGAAGTTGGAAATGAATAGTTCACCCAGATCTCACACGCTGTTTTCCGCTTGTCTCCTTTATTGCTCTTTCATCGGAGCTGTCACAGCCTCGGTCTGGCCAACTTAATGGCCGTCTTTTTCCCCCACCAGGATGAGGAGTTTTCCCGAATTGAACAGAGTTTGCAGGCTCCCTGTGATCAACGGAAGTTCCCCCTCTACCTCTGCCACCTTTCCAAGGTGGCTTGGGTCCAATTGAGTCCAATTGGACATCCTGACAGGTAGAATATGGCGGCTTAACACGGAGCCCCGTGAAAGCTCGCCATTCTTGCTGCGACGTCAGCTCCACCCCTACCCTGACTTCATCTTTTCTCTCGTGTTGTTGTTTTTTACCCCTTCTCTGGCAGGTTCTCAGGGTTTTTTTTGCCTTTCTCTCTTTCTCCCCACCCCCCCAAAACCAGGTCTGAGGCTTCCCGCTATCAACTGCAAAGCACCCTAGCCTAGTGTGTCCTTACCGCTGCCACCTGCTTGTGCATCAATCACACCTTTGGTGACCACGTGGCATACCTCACAATCACTGCCCACGATGTTTTCCCCTGCGGAGGGTCCACCACATGAAAGAGGAGCTGGGGGGGAGACGGTGCCTGCGCACCTGGCCAACGCCACAGCTGAAAAGTTGCAGCTGGCATGCTCTTCCTCGCCGGCTCCAACCTCTGCCTTGCCTAGCTTGTCTGGCCAGCTCCAGCGGCGGTGGGGAAGCCAGCTGCAAGGATGCGAGGCCCTGGCAAGGACCCATGCTCTGGTGCGTTGTCTTGTGCTCACCTTGCGACCCCCTCTACCGGCCACAGAGAGCGTCCTTGGGAGACGTGGGGCGGGTAGTTCCCTGGCTCAAATACCGTTAAAATATAACAAATAGGTAACAGTAATACATTGTTTTATTAATCCATTAAGTCAAAACAATGAAAGCTAATTTTAGTTAAAGGTTAGTGAAAGTTGCAATTTCACTTCAAGTTCACTTTGGAGAAGACACCGGTAGAATTCTATTATGAATGCTATCATGGGTTTCCCATGATAGTTTTGGATGTCGTTCTCTAACTTTTATTGGTGTAAGAAAATCAGCAAATTTTAAAGGAATACATTTAAGTGGTAAAAGTAGAAAGGGATATTTCACTTTAAAAATTAAATATTTTATTAATCCATGTAGCATTTAAAACTAAAAATGAGCAAGTGATTTGCTTAGAATTTCTAAACAGAAATACAGTGAGATTTGACTAGAGTAAAGGTTCTGAAGAAAAATTGGATATTGTGAATGGTATTTTTTGCCGAGAGGTTTTTTCCCCTTAAAAACTCATAATCTCTGCAACTAAGACAGTGGAAGCATCAGCCCGCTGATGGAAGCCTGACACAGCTAAATATGTCTTTCAGCTTTCTAAAAGTCAGCTGTGTTTGAGGAATGTAATACAGAAAACATTAAGACAGCACACCATATAACAACAGATACCACCACTTGTTTGTGCTGCAGTGAAGGGAACATGCAAAAAGCTTCATGTTCAATATCAAAAGCTAATTCACACACATCATGTCACAAGTCATAATATGGTTCTTAGCTTGATATAGAGTGGGAATCCATTCATTATGGCTTAGTGTTATGTGCAGAGCAGATTAAGATGGTGGTTAAGAAGATGGATTAGGATGTTCCATATTTAAGTCCATCTTCAGGTATAGAAATGCATTGGGTAACTCCAGACCAACTTACTACATAGGGCTGTTCTGGATTAAAAGCAAAGGGAGATTTCTTTGTAAGCCATTCTAAGCTCCTAGAACAGTGATGGCGAACCTTTTTTTCCTCGGGTGCCGAAAGTGCATGCGTGCGTGCTATCGCACATGCGCGAGTGCCCACACCCATAATTCACCGCCCCCCGGAGGCCCTCTGGAGGATGGAAATGGCCAGTTTCCCAACTTCTGGTGGGCCCAGTAGGCCCATTTTTCGCCCTCCCCAGGCTCTAGAGGCTTCCCTGGAGCCTGGGGAGGGCAAAAACGCCCTCTCTGTCCCCCCGGAGGCCCTCCGGAAGCCAAAAACGCACTCCCAGAGCCTCCGTGCGAGTCAAAAAACAGCTGGCCAGCATGCACATGCGTGCTGGAGCTGAGCTAGGCAACGGCTTGCGTGCCGGCAGATATGGCTCCGCGTGCCACCTGTGGCACGCGTGCCATAGGTTCGCCATCACTGTCCTAGAAGATAGGTTGTTAACCTGGGCTCCACAGACCCATGGAGCTCCAGGGATAATTTTAACAAGGGACTTGAACTTCAAAAAATTGCAACTTTTTTTAAAAAATTGGGTTCTCTGCAGGGTATGTGATATGTAAAAATCTTTTCATGCTGTATTCCTGTTTTACAGTAATCTTTCTATGGGATTAGAGGGTATGTTGCTTAAAGTTCTTTCCAGCTAAAGCAGCCTGTATGTGGAAATAGATAGGTGATGGATGGATGGATGGATAGATGGAAGGAAGATAGATAGATGATAGATAGATAGATAGATAGATAGATAGATAGATAGATAGATAGATAGATAGATAGATAGATAGATAGATAGATAGATAGATAGATGATAGAGAGATGCAGGATGGATGGATGGATGGATGAGGGATATCTCTAGGGTGGTCGCAAAGGGCAATCTTATGGCCCTGGGATGCTGAAAATGTCATAAGTGCAAGGGCTGGTCATAAGTCATTTTTTCAATGCTGTTGTAACTTTGAACAGTCACTAAACAAATTGTTGTAAGTTGAGGACTCCCTGTATGCTAACCAGGTCAACCATATTTTCATTGCCTCCCCTCTAAAGCTCACAAACTCAAAAGAGCCAGCTTGGTATGGAGCTGGCATTGTTCTACCTCTCTCTATGCGGGCTGGTTCCTTGGGGAGCCAGTAACTTATATGACATTATAGCAGTCTTCCAATATTTGAGGAGCTGTCACAAAGAAGTGGGGTTGACCTATTCTCCAAATTTCCTGAGGGCAGGAGAAGAAGTAATGGGTAGAAGATCATCAAAGAGAGATCCAACCTAGAATTGAGAAATTTCCTGACAGAACAATTAGTGGCTTGAACAGCAAGCAGGTGACAGTGGTGGGGACACACTAGGTGCTCTGCAGGCAACGGTGGGGAGCCAGCGCAGCAGCCTCAGACCCAGTTTGGGGAGGGGGGAGAAAGAGACAGAATGGGAAAAAATTGAGAGCTCACCAGAGAAGAGAGAGAGAAGGCAAAAAAAAAACCATGAGAAAAAAGTTGAAACCAAACTTTTTCCACATGGCCTTCCAGCACCCCGACTTCGCTTTTGGAGGAGAACGCGTCAGAGATTAAGTGTGTGTGTTGGTGCCGACTGCAAAAAAATTCTGCATGGTGTAGAGCAGTGGTTCCCAACCTTTTTGTGATCGAGTACCACTTGGAGGTCCCGTACAGTCGCCGCGTACCACCTGGTTCCAGAGAAACTAAATTCGATCAGATATCACTTTATTTCCATAATTGTACAAGTAGAACACGCAAACCAACTACGAAAACAACAACTCAATGCGAGGGCTGTATCTGCTTCTTCTCCACCAGCTGGTCAATGCGGGGCATGACTTTGCTCACAGCACATCGGAAATCATGCCCGGGCGCAGCAAGACGGTTCCGGCTCTTCGACTTGATGGTCATGAAGGCTGAGAACCCCTGCTCGCACTCTTTTTTGGCCCCGCGCATCTAGCAACTGGATTCTCGGGCCAATGGGACCAGGTGGGTGGCGTGTGGCAACAGTTGCAAATCGTTGCCAGATTATCTTGTGTTAGGCAGTAAACATTTTTGTGAAGTAAAAAATAACTAACTAAAAATCGTTCATGACCCCGAAAGTGTTCGAGTACCACCTGGAAGGCCCTCGCATACCACTAGTGGTACACGTACCACAGGTTGGGAACCACTGGTGTAGAGATTTCAACAAATGTGTAAATGGCGAGCATGGGCAGGAGGACTGGCCGGTGGGCCCTGCCACCCGTGACCCATGGCCCATGGGGTGGAGCAGCCTCCCGCTCTCCCTACCCTGGCGTTTGGTGAGTTATCCCATGCGGGATAATGGCTGGGAAGATTTGTCCCACGGTGAATTGTCTGGTGCAAGGCAGCGGGGGATGGGTGGGGCGGGCCAGCGGCGGAGGGACACCTGGGGCGTGGAGCGCATGGTGGTGTGGCAGGGGCCGGGGTGGTGGTGAAGTGGCTGCGGCAATGTGGCTGTGGCCAATTGTCCCATTCCGACTTGCAGGATCCAAACAACTTGTTCCAATATTTCAAAATGGCTGTTTGGGGAGTGAAGATATTTTAGGATTGAAATATTTTGTATACCTCAAATAATGCCCTCTTATGTTAGCAGCATTTTCCATAGTAATACTAAATGGATTTACATACTTAAGGATATATATTGTTTGGAAATAGCAAGTATCTTCTCAGATTTCACTTTTATAAGCACTGTGCTTGAACAGTAGAGCAATCTCATTTCCCAACTAATTTGTATTAGATTAAAAAGTAGATGAGTTTATGAAACAAGCAATTTTTAAAGTCCAATTGTATGTTTTAACTTGATTTGGAAACTCAGAATTTAGGGCAGAATGTAAGCATACTTGCATATATTTATATGAAGTTAAAAAAATTGTTCACGTCTACAGATTTGGTGTTAGCAGTACCATCTATTAGTAATTGATTTTCTGCCTTTCTAGGTCAGCAGATCAGAAAACTGATAAAAGATGGCCTGATTATCCGCAAGCCAGTGACTGTTCACTCAAGAGCTCGATGTAGGAAAAACACCTTGGCTCGTCAGAAGGGCAGGCACATGGGCATTGGTAAGTACTTGTTTCCCTTACTATTAAATATATCAAATTGTACAGGAAATTTGTTTGTTTATAGATACTTGTATGCTACCTACTCTGCCTAAAATTCTGAAATGAGAAAAATATCAAAACCACTTTTCATGTAGTCTTCTATAAAGATAATAAGGCACAGAAAAGCTTTTACGTTTATGGAGAAGTTAGTACCCTTTAAATCATGGTTGCCCAAGCTTTTGGTTTCCTGGGCTGCATTGAGTGGAATTGTCTTGGGCTGCATATAAAATATACAGTCATGTGCAAAAGAAAGTATACCCTCTGTGAGTTCTATGTTTTTATGTATCAGGACATAGTAAAAAATCATCTGGTCCTTAGCAGTTCTTAAAAGTAGGTAAATATAACCTCAGATGAACAACAACACATGACATACCGTATTTTTTGGAGTATAAGACACACCTTTTTACCCTCAAAAAGAGGGTGAAAACTTGGGTGCGTCTTATACACCGAATGTAGCCCCACCCAGCCACCCCCACCCTTTGGCCTCTGCCTGCCAACAATTTACCTCTTTGCAGCAAACAGGGCAAAGCACAAGAAGAGCACAAGAAGAGATAAACTGCCTCCCGACCTACAGCTGACGGAGGCTTGCAAGCCACGTGGTAAAATGAAACTAACTACGGTGGCTGTAATGAGACAAAATGCTGGGAGATAAACTGCTGGCAATATTAGACTGCTGAAATTGCAAGGAGGCAAGCTATAGCTGCTATGGCTCAGAATTAGAGCTCTTGCCTCACAATCAGGAGGTTGTGAGTTCTATCCTAGGTAGAGGCAGATTCTGTTAATATGTTATTTTGTTAAATGTTTGTAGAGTGTTCAAATTATTAGACTTATTTTTTAAAGACTGCTTTATTATTGTTCTAGACAACTTAACAAAATGAAGAAGCTTTTTAAAATAAATGCTTGCTCTGAAGAGGCCCAGTGCTATTGTATCTTCTTTTAAATAGCAGAGAATACTTCCAGAAAGCCACATCAATTTTAAAGATCTGTAAAAGTAGAATCTGAAATGTCCTGTTTTAGTATTAAGTATTAGTATTAAGTATTAGTATTAAAAGAAGGCAGCTGAGAAACCCTGACTTAGTCATGTTTGGAGTAGATCTATTTTAATAATTGGGAGGAGTTAGTGTGATTACATTTAAGAAAACTTTCTGGGATTAATATACTGCCATAAATGTACATTTCTCCCATTCTTTGCCATTTCTATGGGTCAGGCACACATGGACAGAAATACACAGCAGACAGTGTATATCATCTGTGCTGTTTGCTGTTTGGCAAATTGCTGGGAGGCAGAGGCCTTTTTTCCTTGTTTTCCTCCCCCAAAATTAAGGTGCGTCTTATACTGCGGTGCGTCTTATACTCCGAAAAATACGGTATTACACCATGTCATCATTTATTTTACAAAAAGAAAGCCAAAATGGAGAAGCCATGTGTGAAAAACTAAATACACTTTACGATTCAATAGTTTGTAGAACCACCTTTTGAAGCAATAATTTGAAGTAATTGTTTTCTGTATGACTTTTATCAGTCTCTCATCCGTTGTGAAGGAAATTTGACCCACTCTTCTTTACAACATTGCTGTCAAGGTTGACTCGCAAAACACCTCTTTCTGCTCGCAGCTTGACAAAGAAACATGGGAGGGGGGAGGGGTATGATTGGGATGTGTGGGAAGCTGGGAGGGAGAGAAGGAATTGACATGAGCCATTTGTAGCTTCAGAAAATCTTACAACCCCAAGGTCATGAGCTGAAGACTTTTAAAAGGTGCAGACTGTTTTCCCAAAATAAAATGCTTGACCTGGATTGGTGGACAATGGACACTGGGTGGCCCGGGGAAAGGAAAAAAAAGGGGGGGGGGTGCATTATACTGCACTTAGTGCCAAAACCTTAGAACTGGCTTTTCTTCTTCTGTGCCTGTATGGCTCTATCAGTAAAGTTTCACTGTTGGTAATAAAAATGTCCCAGGAGTTTCTTTTGCTGTGCATGCCAACGGGACGTATGACAATTGCTTCAGTTCATTGAGGTTTGTGGGGATTTGTTTATGCACAGCTGTCTTGAGGTACCGCCACAGCCCTTCAATCAGGTTGAGGTCTGGACTTTGACTGGGCCATTGCAACACCTTGATTCTATTCTTTTTCAGCCATTCTGTTGTAGATTTGCTGGTGTGCTTGGGATCATTGTCCTGTTGCATGACCCAATGTCAGCCAAGCTTTAGCTGTTGGACAGATGACCTGACATTTGACTCTAGATTACTTTGGTATACAGAGGTGTTCTGTGATGACTCAGGGCACAGCACAGAGATAACACAAACAGCTGGCAGTTCAAACCGCCCCTTTATTGCTCCAAATTTCCCCAAACGCTCCCATGTTTCTGGCAAGTCCCAGAGCAGAGTGATAACAAACCCCCCCACAAACCTCAAGCAGCCTCTGGCTGCAATTAGTCCAGCCCAGCAGTGTGTACACCAGGGCTTCACAGCAATAAATTCAGCAAGGCAAATCAAGGAGTTCAGGAAGCAAAAGATCCAGGTAATTAGTCCAGAACGCCAGAAAGATTGCAAGGACTCTTGGAAAGTTCAAACGTCAGCACTCAACACTTCAGGAACTCAGCATTTATTCCCGACAAATGCCCCTCCCCACAGCGTCTCCTTAAGTCTCATTCCCCAGGTGTGCCTTGTGAAGATGGGCGGGGCACTTTTCTCCCGAGTAGCCTGTTCAGTCTGCGCCGTTCGCGCCTTCTCTCCACTCCGAGCTCTTGGATCAGGAGGGGGTGGTCCTTGCTCCTCGCCTGGCCTTCCCCATTTTCTTCCGAAGACAACGAAGCCGCCCCCTCAATCTCTGTCGGCTCAGGTCCCAGCTCGTCTTCCCCCGCAGATTCAGGCTCTGACAGGGGCATGACGCGTTCATGGTTGACTCAATGACTGCAAGGTGCCCAGTTCCTGTGGCTGCAAAAGAAGCCCAACTCATCACCCCTCCACCACCATGCTTGACGGTTGGTATGAGGTGTTTGTGCTGATATGCTGTGCTTGGTTTTTGCCAAACGTGGCACTCTGCATTATGGCCAATCACATCCAGGCAGATCCACTGATGGTCACCGGCCTGGTGGAACCAAACATCTGTGATCTGCTCTTGCATGAGGATGCTTGGCTGTGAGACATTGTGGTGTGATTGTACAGAGATTGGTGGAAGCCGAATGCAGGCATCTGTGCCGGCTGCAGTCTCTGTGTAGTGTGATGTGCTCAGTTTACTAGAAGCCTCTCTACACTGTGTTTGACGGTAAGAAGTGGCTGTAGTAGTCGCTTGCAGGCCCTCTACAGACTGCAGCCCTTCCTGGTAGCAGATTCTACCCACTCTGTTAACCGCAGTTTTACTGTCTTGGACTCGCTAATCTGTAACCCTGTGGCTCTATGGAAGCTATCCAAGCAGTTAACCTTTCTTGCCATTCAACAAAGGAGACAGTATTTCACCATCTAATCTTTATTAAACACTGTAAGATCAGGTAAAACTAAAAGCAAATAAACAATAGCAATTATTACAAAATGAATAGGGCCCAATACATATGAACATATATGCATAATAACTAGCAGCCATGTTCCATAAAAGAGACCATGTGCTCCTGGCCTACTTACTGACTGTCAAGGCCCCATTGGAGGCCAGTTCAGAGAAGGAGTTGTTTGTCTCCACTCTGGTCTCATCTGTCGAAAGGACAGTGTTACAGAAGTCTTGTGATTTGTTGAGATGCAACTTTGCAAACCTAAGCCATGCTACCATGTTCTTTTTAGAGAGAAGATGCTTTCTCCTGGTAAGTCTTCCAAACAAACCATACTTGTTCAGTCTTTTTCTAATTGTACTGTCGTGAACTTGAACATGCTAACTGAGGTCTGTAGGGTCTGAGATGTAACACTTGGAAGTTTTGCAATTTCTCTGAGCATTGCACAGTCTGACCTTGGGGTGAATTTGCTGAGATGTCTACTCCTGGGAAGATTGGTGTTGTGGCTTGCCCGCGTCCCGCGCAGCTGATCACGGATCCCGAGGACCGAGAGGCGAGTGTGGCGCGGTACCATCGGCCCGTGTACCTGGCACCCGAGTCCGATAGCGAGGAGGACTCTGTGCCAGAGGCTGAAAGTCAACCAGGACCTTCTGCACCACCTCAGTGGCCAATGAGTGACTCAGGAGAAGAGGAGGAGCCTCTTCTTGATGCTAGGGCACGCAGGGCAGCTAGCAGGCAAGACTGGCTACGCAGGAGGAGACCTCATGAGTAGAGCTGCAGGCTAATTGGCCACGCCCTTAGACTATTGAAGCCGTAGCCATGCCGCACTTCAGTGCTGGAGACAACTTAGTTCGCTTCGATTCCTGACTTTCTGAAACTCTTGCCTTGAACTTGGATTTTTCGGCTTGTGCTAATTAACTCCTGGCTTTCTGCCAACTGCTGTAAGTTCCTTGAATGATATCTGAGATACTACTTTACTGACTGTTTTGTTTTGGGGCTTGGATTCTGGCCGGTTATTAAGAAGTGAAATTAACAGCTGGCTCTCCGACAAGAAATCATTTCTGCTTTTCATGAACTTTAAACATAGAACTAGTAAGGTGAGGCAGGGGGCATATGCTATAAAATAATAACCAAAGATATTTGCTTTATAATCCATTTTACTATATAACCTACTTCTCGTTATTTCTGTTAGAGAATTATTTCACATACTTCCTGTTATTCACTTTAGAATGTATTTGCAGAATTTGCAGAACTATTAAGGCGTTATTAATAGTAAATTTATTAGTGTTTCAAACAGTTTTGTGTGTGTGTCATTTCTTAGTGGTCTCCACGCTGGAACAGAACAATTGGCAGCTGTCTTGAATGTTTTCCACTTGTGAATAATCTTCCTCACTGTAGAATGATGAACTTTAAATTGTTTGGAAATGGCCTTATAACCCTTCCCAGATTGATGGGCAGCAACAATTGCTCCTCTAAGATCATTGCTGATGTCCATACTCTTTGGCATTGTGTTAACACACACCTCAATGCTGGAGACCAGCAAACTCCTAAAACTTTGGCTTTAATAGAGGTAGTCACACTTGATGATGATCAAGTGATCAAGGACACTTGATTAGCAGCACTTGGCTGCTACTTAGCCTCTTCATACCTATGGAAGCAGTAAGGGTATACTTAGTTTCTTCTTGGTGAAGGGGGAGAGAGAAGCCATGCATGGGTGTTCCCTCCTGTCCATCAGATTGAAGACTGAGCACGTGATTAAATTCTGGTCCCGCCTACCGCCTCTGGCCGCTCCCAGATTCGCTCAGTCTTCAATCAGATAGGACGTCTTTTTGGAGCACGCTACCATTCCTGGCTTCTTTTAAAGTAAGAGGGGAATGGGGTTTGGATTGCCCAGGCCGATAGGCTAGCAGCCTTGGCCATTTCAGGGCGGATTGAGCCGCGTCTGTGATACCGGCATTTTTTTTTTGAGAGGCCCTCAGGCCAGTAGGCTAGTAGCCTTGGCCATTTCTTTTGGCAAAAAAAGCAGCGGCCCGGACGGGCTTCAACGCGGCAGGGCTTGGAGCCCTAGAAAAGGCCATTTGGGCTAGCAGCCTTGGCCCTGATTGGCGGCTTTGCCCCGCTCGGAGGAGCAGCAGCAGTCCACGCGGCACTGACTCACGTTGGGGAGTTGCTTGCCCGAAAGGCTAGCAGCCTAGGGCGAAGGTGGGGGCAGTTTCATAGCCCCAGGAATTCGGGCTGATCGAGGCAGTTCCTCTCAGCCTGCTGTTTTGGAGCTGGAGGCAGCAGAGATTTGTGTGCCTGCCCCGTTTCACTAGCCAGACTTTTTGGTGCCTAATTAAGTGGCATGGGCGGCCCGGGCTGCATTCCTTTGCAGCGGGGCTATTCACAATGGCGGAATCCACACCTCCCACCAGCCATAGTACACGCAGCAAGGGCTCTGCCCCTCTGGAAGCGGAGCCGAGGAGTGGCAAGGCTTCCTCTAAATCTGCTCGAGGTTCCAGGGCTCTCCGGAGCAAAGCAGCCCAGGGTCAGCTTGCCTCTGTGCAGGAGGGGGTTAGATCCAGAGCTTCTGCTGCCTGCTACCCCCTGGAGGCCATTCCTGAGGGTGGGACTGACTCCCCATGCCTACATGTTTTGCAAGAGCAGAGCCTATCAGCCTGCTCCAGCCCAGTGCAGCAATCTGGCCCAGCTTGGTCACCAGAGGGCGCTGGTGAGCCTTTTTCCTCCTTACATATGGAGCCTAGAAATGTTTTTGCTGCCCCTGGATCTGTTCCTATGGCTCCTGGTTCTGGGGAGCATTTGGAACCCCACATTTCTTCTGCTGATTTTTCCTCTGTGGGCAATGAAGCAGTTTCTGTTTTGCCTGCACATCTCCAACTGATGATGTCCAGGGCCATTTCTCAAGGCATTAATTCTGCAGTCCAGCAGTTGGGTTTTTCTTCTAGAGATCTGCTTTTGCGCAGGGGTCTCAGTGGGCCTGGGGATCCACAAGAGAGGTGGCCAGGGCCTCCTAGGCTTCCAGCCCAGGTCCCCTTGGAGGAAAGTGTGGCCTCTTCATTGGAGGAAGGTGAATTTACTGGGTTGTCTGGAGATGAGGAAGCTTCTCCTGAGCAATCGGCCTTTTCTGGTCTATTTCACATGGACCAATTCAAATCCTTATTGCGTAAAGCCAGGGAGGTCACGGGGCTTGCCCCCTCTACCCCCGCTGATCCTGTGTCCACGGCTGGCCCATCGGGTCATGGACTTTTTTCTGAAACCATTGTAGAACCAGAAATGGTCCCTGCTCCCGGGTTATTCCGGAATGTGGTGCAAAGGCAGTGGGCCAAGCCAGCGGTTGGACCTTCTCCTTCAGGAGCTGAACGGAAGCTTTATAATGTGGACTCAGATTTTTCAGACCACCTACAGGTTCCTGCTGTGGATGTCCCGGTAGCTGCCTTCCTCCACCATCATTCCAACGGACGCCCTGGAATGATGGTGGAAAGTCGGATGACAGAAGAGCGGAATTGGCATTACGCAAGGCCCACCAGGCGGATGCCTGGGCAGTGAAGGCGGCTACTTCAGCATCCTTCTTCAACAGGGCTTCCTTACTCTGGCTGCGCCAGTTGCAGGCGAGGATCCCATCGGAGGAAGTCAGACTACATCAGGACATTGGTAAGCTGGTAGCGGCAGCTGAGTACTCGACGGATGCCACACTCAATGCAGCCAAATTCTCTTCCAGGTCCATGGCCTCTTCGGTCACTGCCAGGCGCCTGCTATGGCTTAAACACTGGCAGGCTGATAACAAGAACAAATGGAGGCTGGCGTCTGCTCCTTGATTCCAAGCGTAGGGGTAAGGCTATGCCTTATTTGTTCTGGTGCAGGGACCGTCGTCCTTCACCTTATTTTCAGCAACAGCCTTTTCGAATGCCGGACCTGGGAGAAGGCTACCAGCATTCTGGCCTGCAGTTCGCCAGCAGACAGGACCGGCAGTCTGATAGATCAGATTTCCGGAACCGCCAGCAATTCCAGACTAAGCCGCCCTTTCGGGGTTCAGGAGGCCGTCCTTTCCGGCGCTCTAAATGACTACTGCTCCGACCCACCTATTAGGGGTCGTCTCAGCCTCTTCTTTCACAGATGGGAGGCCACGACCTCGGACAGGTGGGTCTTCGAGACAGTCCAATTCGGCCTGTCCCTGGAGTCGTCCGCCCCCCCCCCCCGAGCGTTTCAGGAGCTGTCCAGGGATCCCGTAAAGAGGGTCCTGATGGGAGTCGGCTATTCATCACCTCTTGGAGATTCAAGCCATCCAGCCGGTTTCTCAGGAGGAGGTAAGCCAGGGGTTTTACTCCATCCTCTTTGTGATTCCGAAGAGCTCGGCCATTCTCGACCTCAAGTTCCTAAACAGGTGCATTGCATACAAGCTTTTCAAGATGCAGACGCTTCGCACCATCCTGGAGAGCATCCGGGAGGGAGACTTTCTTGCCTCAATCGATCTGACGGAGGCATACCTCTGTTCCGATCTTACCAGCTCACAGATGTTACCTTCGGTTTGCCTTCCAGGGCAAACATTTTCAATACAGGGCTCTTCCGTTTGGTCTCTCTTCCGCCCCAATGGTCTTCACAAAGCTGTTGGCAGCCTTGACAGCCAGCCTGCGTTCTGTCCCGGTCAGGCGGCAATGCTACCTGGACGACATCCTGGTCCAGTCCTCCTCTCTAAGTCAGGTGGAAGAGGACCTCAGGATTACGATCCAGGCTCTTCAAGAGCATGGGTTCTCTATCAACGCAGGGAAGAGCCATTTTCGCCTGACCACCCATCTTCTTCATCTGGGGGCTGTTATAGACACCTCCTCGTGCATGGTCTTCCTGTCTCCAGACTGTCAGTCCAGTCTCTGCTCAGTGATCCAGAGCATCCGATCACAGGGCTCGGTGAGTCTAGCAACCCTATCCCAATTGCTAGGCAAGATGATTTCTTGCATAGACATAGTCCCACGAGAGAAGCCTGCAGTGGTTTCTCTTGCCCTACCAGAGGACAGGCAGGACCAACCTTCAGACCAAGGTTAGGGTGCCTCGCAGGGTCTTCAGGTCTCTGCTGTGATGGACCTCCGGGGTCATTCTTAGAGGGTGCCAGTTCAAGGAGCCCAACAGGTTGACTATTACCACAGATGCCAGCCTCCTCGGCTGGGGGGCTCATCTGCAGTCGGGGATAGCTCAAGGACTATGGGGACCGGACGAATTGAGACACATCATCAATTGGCTGGAGCTCAGGGCAGTTCATCCGGCCCTCAAGGCCTTCCGGTCCAGGGTCACCAAGTGTCACGTGTTGATCCTCACCAACAACATGACCACCAAGGCTCATATCAACCGGCGGGGGAACGCATTCCAGGACGTTGATGGCAGAAGCCAAGAGGTTGGGACTCTGGGCAGAATGACATCTTTCCCTAAAGGCGGAGCACATAGCGGGAGCGCCGAATGTGCAGGCGCACCGCCTGAGCAGGGAGATGGTCAAACATTCGGAGTGGCGGTTACACCCCTTGCTGTTCCACGAACTGTCTTCGTTTTGGGAGGCCGGTCCTGGACCTGTTTGCCACTCCGGACAATACCCACCTGCCTCGCTTCTTCAGCAGGTTTCCATCGGTGGTGGCAGAAGGGGTGAACGCTCTTCGCGTCCCTTGGCCATCAGGCCTCCTGTATGCCTTCCCTCCCCTTCCTTTGCTGCTCGCAGTGATCAGGAAAGTTCTCCAGGAGCAAGCAGAGATTCTGTTAGTAGCACCCCACTGGCCCAGGAGGCCGTGGTTCGCAGACCTAGTGGGTCGGTGCAGCGCCTGTGGAGAATTCCCCCAGACAGGATCTCCCTCTCTCAGGGGTCCCTGGTCCATCCGGAGCCTCAGTGGATCCAACTGACCGGGTGGCGCTTGAGCGGGAGGTCTTGAGTCGAGATAACCTGTCTTCCAGGGTAGTCCAGACCATCCAGGCCTCTCATAGACAGTCTACAGTCAGGATTTATGATCACACTTGGAGGAGCTTCTGCTCCTGATGCACCTTATCCTCTATCAACCCTCCTTTAGCTTCAGTCACTCAGGTCCTGGAGTTCCTTCAGGCAGGTCTCGACAAGGGCCTGGCGCCCAATACCCTCAGGCGGCAGGTGGCAGCCTTGTCATCTGTGTTGGCCTGTTGTAGCAGGGAGTCCCTCTCTACTCACCCCATGGTGAGACAGTTTCTCCGGGGCGCCACCAATTTACGGTCCCCTGTAGTTCACAGGTACCCCTCTTGGGATTTGTTGAGGGTACTCCAGGCCCTGACGGGAGGTCCCTTCAAACCTTTGAGGACAGCTAACCTCCGTTTTCTCACGCTGAAAGTGGCCTTTCTCGTGGCCATTACTTCGGCCAGGAGGATCTCAGAGTTGGCAGCCTTATCGGTTAGGAGTGACCTTTGCATTTTTCACTCAGATAAGGTGGTTCTCAGGTTAGATCCCGCCTTTCTCCCCAAGGTCAATACCCGTTTTCATAGGGCACAGGAGTTAATTTTGCCCAATTTTTGCCCGAGGCCTCAGCATGCCCTCGAAAGGAACTGGCATCACCTTGATGTTCGGAGAGCCCTCCGTATTTATATCCGCAGGACTGCTAGTTTTAGGAGGTCCGAGTCCCTCTTCGTCTCCTTCCAGCCCTCCTCGTTGGGGTGCAGGGTGTCCTCTTCCACTATAGGGAGGTGGATTAGGGCTTCTATTGCCAAAGCTTATGAGGCGGGGGGCCATGTGGTGCCTAGGGGCATCATGGTACATTCAACTAGAAGTGCTGCCACAACTGCGGCTTGGTCCACCCGTGCCTCGGTAGAGGAGGTCTGCAGGGCTGCCACGTGGACTTCCCCTTTGCCTTTTATCAGGCATTACAGATTGGATAAGTTTGCTTTGGCTGAAGCGGCTTTTGGGAGGAGGGTCCTCCAG
Organism: Diadophis punctatus similis; assembly: GCA_023053685.1. Taxonomy (NCBI): domain Eukaryota; kingdom Metazoa; phylum Chordata; class Lepidosauria; order Squamata; family Dipsadidae; genus Diadophis; species Diadophis punctatus. The sequence continues at coordinate 386,869 of JALIGW010000128.1, forward strand.
CAGGTCCATACTGGGGCAGGGCAGTAGTTCCAGACTGTTCCCACCCAACAGGGGACCTAGGGCTTTGGTATGTCCCATGCATGGCTTCTCTCTCCCCCTTCACCAAGGAGAAAGGGCGTTGGACTTACCTGAATGCCTATTTTTTTGGGTGGGGGAGAGAGAAGCCAGTCCCACCCGGACACAGTCTGGTTAGGGTAGGATAGGTTTGTAGGACCTTTCTTTCAGGACATCCGTCTTACCTTTATTACGCCGTTGCGAATCTGGGAGCGGCCAGAGGCGGTAGGCGGGACCAGAATTTAATCATGTGCTCAGTCTTCAATCTGATGGACAGGAGTGAACACCCACGCATGGCTTCTCTCTTCCCCCACCCAAGAGAATAGGCGTTCAGGTAAGTCCAACGCCCTTTTTCACACATGGCTTCTCCATTTTGGCTTTCTTTTTGTAAAATAAATGATGACATGGTGTAATATGTCACATGTTGTTGTTCATCTGAGGTTGTATTTACCTACATTTAAGAACTGATAAAGACCAGATTATTTTTACTTATGTCCTGACACGTAAAACCACAGAACTCAAAGAGGTTATAGTTTCTTTTTACATGACTGTATAATATACCGTATTTTTCGGAGTATAAGACGCACCTTTTTACCCCCAAAAAGAGGGTGAAAACTTGGGTGCATCTTATACACCGAATGCAGCCCCACCCACCCAGCCACCCCCACCCTTTGGCCTCTGTCTTCCAGCAATTTACCTGCTTGCAGGAAAGAGGGAAGAGCCTGTAAAGCCAAGCAAGTCAGTAGGAGTTTCCCGATCGACAGCTGATTAGGTTTGCCACGTGGGAAAATGAAAGTGAAACTAACTACAAAGGCAAATAGCTGGGAAAGACAGGCAGATTTTTATTTTTTGCTGAACTGGATGGAAGGGGGTAAGTGAATAACTATAAATGTCTGTAGAATGTTCAAATTATTAGACTTATTTTTTAAAGACTGCTTTATTATTGTTCTAGAGCCAGGGGCAATTTTAAGACTTGTGGACTTCAACTCCCAGAATTCCACAGCCAGCTTTGTTAGCTTTGCTGGCTGTGGAATTCTGGGAGTTGAAGTCCACAAGTCTTAAAGTTGCCAAGGTTGGAGATCCCTGTAAATCTAGACAACTTAACAAAATAAAGAAGCTTTTTAAAATAAATGCTTGCTCTGAAGAGGCCCAATGCTATTGTATCTTCTTTTAAATAGAGAATAATGTATACTTCCAGAAATTTTAATTAATTTTAACAGCTCTGTACAAGTATAGTATGAAATGTAACAGTGTCCTGTTTAGTATTAGAGTTTAGTTACCTTGGAGTAGATCTATTTAAATAATTGGGAAGAGTTAGTGTGACTACATTTAAGAAAACTTTCTGGCATAATGTACATTTGCTATTTCTTTGCTATTTCTATGGGTCAGGCACACATGCACAGAAATACACAGCAAACAGTGTATATCATCTGTGTTGTTTGCTGTTTGGCAAATTGCTTGGAGGCAGAGGCCTTTTTCCCTTGTTTTCCTCCCCCAAAATTAAGGTGTGTCTTATACTTCGGTGCGTCTTATACTCCGAAAAATATGGTAGTTAATGTATATAAATAACAAACTTCCTTTATTTTTAAATATTTTTAATTATCTTGTGGGGCCACATTACTAGCTGTCCAAGGCTGCATGCGGCCTGTAGGCCATGGGTTGGACACCACTGCTTTAAACATTGAAAATTGTTTAATTTTATTTAATATCCACCTCTTTTGCTCTCCAGGGAAGAGAAAGGGAACAGCTAATGCCCGTATGCCAGAAAAAGTTACTTGGATGAGAAGGATGAGAATTTTGAGGCGTCTTCTACGTAGATACAGGGAGTCCAAGAAGATTGATCGGCATATGTAAGTTTAGGAGACAAGTGCACTTACACAGCTCTTGCCATTTAAAACATTTGTTAGTTTATCTTCGTATATTGTCATTGTCTGCGAATGTATAGGATTACCTATTTAGTTATAGGCCCATTCTTTCCCACAACAACAGAACATTATTAGAAAAGGCTGCTTAGCAGTGTTGACTGCCACATAAAGACAATTTCTTAAATGTTTGGTGAGCATGCTGCTAGTTTCTGCAACATATGTCGCCTGGAGCCTATGAGAGTTCACAACTTCTATTGTACACCATATTGGGGAAAGCATATAAAGAGAACATAAGGTCCACATTCCAGGTGCCAAGGCGAAATACAGTATATAGGCAAATATTTCTTTATATTAAAGTAGCATTTTTCCCTCAGTATTCTAAAAAAGCATACTCAATTCATTCTTTCTGCCTTAAAGGTACCATAATTTATATTTGAAGGTGAAAGGTAATGTGTTCAAAAACAAGCGGATCCTGATGGAGCACATCCATAAGCTGAAGGCAGATAAGGCTCGCAAGAAGCTTCTGGCGTAAGTATCCTACTAAATCATTAGGCAGAATTACTTATTCAGTAATGCTTAGATATGTCTCCCTCCTTTTTTCATATAAAGTACTACTGGGAAATAAGGTTTGGTGTGTAGATTTTCTGCCTTGGGAATTGAGATCCAAAAGAATCTGGTTAGTTAGAGCACTCAAAGGTGCAACACTTCATTAAAAGAAGTACAGTAAGTAGTTGATATGCCAATTCATTAAAAAAAAAGGCAGAGCAAATGATTTTTTTTTTAACCATGTGAGATTCAAGCGGTTAGAAAGACTTCTTGGTGTGAGTGCTTGGTTGTTTATGTACCACCAGTGTGGAATTGATGAAATTATATCACAATAGTGTGTCCAAGATAATTTGCAGCAGTAAGTCAAAATTAGGTATCTAGGGTTTTTGAAATAACAGGAAAATATTCTCTCTAGGGAAGCAGTCCTTAAATAAAATCCTGCTTTTTTGCCTGGGGGGAGGGGGGGAGAGAGTTAGCTAACTTTACCCCAAAATTTGTATTAGAGTATTATATGAAAGACTGAAATAAATATTGGGTGCTGTTCATAAATAGTAACATGGCTAGATTTTTGTTGAGGAAAAAGAAAAGCCATTGCTACCTCGTGTAAAAGATAATACTTTGGAAAAAAGTTAGAAGGGGAAGTGAAAAAATTGGGAAGGGAAGCATGGTTGTTAATAATATTGAGGAAATACTTAGCCTAGCTCAAACATAATCACTGGATGCATCAGAAATAATGAATGTTTTATTGCTACACTTTCATGAGCATTCATTTGTTCTTCAGTGACCAGGCTGAAGCCCGCAGATCCAAGACCAAGGAGGCCCGTAAGCGCCGGGAAGAACGTCTCCAAGCAAAAAAGGAGGAAATTATCAAAACCTTATCTAAGGAGGAAGAAACTAAGAAATAATTTCTGCCTTTCTGTGTACATTGTGCTCAAAGGGTATCTAATAAAGCTTCACCAACACCAGTGACCAATACCTTTTCCTGTGTAGGAGGGGTGAATTTAGATTAAACTAGGTTTTATTTTTATTTTTTGAATAACGGGTCTTAGCTAGACCTCTGCCTCTTAAATAATGTTCTGGTTCAAGCCTGTGTAATAAAACTACAGGTAGTCCTCGAGTTACGACGGTAATGGAGCCTTCCCATTACAGTTAGAGTTGTGCTGCTCTGCTTACACACACAAACATAGCAGTATATTAAAGGTCTTTATTGAGTTGCCCGAGCCCAAGTACACAGTTCCCAACAGCTCTTGAATAACAAAAGCCCCCTCTGAGTTCCACGGGAGTTCTAAGGAGCCAGCAAGAGGAGCAGTCTCGATTCCCCAAAACAGGCAGAAGCCAGAATAAAGGCATTCAACAAAGCAAGCATTCCAAAGGCTTGAATTAGTCCACAAGGCAAGGCACCAGGTCAAGACACAAACCAGAGGTCCAAACTTCAATACGAGTTTGAAGGCAAAACATGAGAAGCAGGAATCGTGGAGCAAGGAATTCACACGTGTTGTTCCAGCAACACAACTCTGGGTGGGATTAAATAGGTAACGCCGGTATAGCCCCTCACGATGGGCGAAACTGCCTCCTTGTGAGTAACCTGGACGACCAGCGTTGTGCCTGTCTCCACCCTGCACATCCTTGGATCGAGGGTGCAGGTGTGGACTCCACCTCATCATTGACTGCAGGCAGCTGTTCCCGTTCTTTGCCTGAAGCCTCCAGGCCCGTGATGGCAAACCTACGGCACGTGTGCCACAGGTGGCACGCAGAGGGCTCTGCGGGCACACGAGCCGTCGCCCAGCTCAGCTCCACTGTGCATGCGTGTGCGCCGCCAGCCAGCTGATTTTCGGGTATCTGCTGCGCATGCGCGGAGAGTGGGGCGCATCCCCTGGCTCCAGAGGCTTTTGTCGAGCCTCCGGGAGGGTGAAAATGGCCTCCCCTGGTCTCTGGAGGCCCTCCGGAGGCCAGAAATGGGCCCGTTTCCGGAACGTACGGGAGGCCAGTTTTTCGCCCTCCCCAGGCTTCGGAGCCTTTCCTCAAGCCTCCAGGAGGGTGAAAATGGCCTCCCCCGGGCTCCGGAGGGGGCGGGACACGGGGTGTTGCGCGTGTATTGCATTATGGGTGCCGGCACGCATGCGCTTTCGGCACTTGACGAGAAAAAGGTTAGCCATAACTGCTCCAGGCTAACCTGCAGCTGTGGCTCCCTCAGCTCGGGCTCTACCTGCTGCCCATCAGCTCACTGGCTGCTCCATCGAGCCGTGCTCCAAGTCTCCACGCACTCCTGTGCTCTCTTCCCCAGAGGTGCCAGGACCCAGCTCATCCCCCTCCTCCGAACTCATCCGGAGAGGAGGCCAAAAGCACGCCCATGACAAGGGTCAGGAGGATGTTAAGTGAATCGCGTTAAGTAAATGAGCCCCCATTCTGGCTCTCATCAATTCATTTGTTTGTTTGTTTGTTTGTTTATTTATTTATTTATTTATTTATTAAAATTTCTATGCCGCCCAACTCCCGAGGGACTCTGGGCGGCTCACAGCATGTATAGAAACATAACAAGTAAAAAACAATTTTGTTAAAAAGCCATATTAAAATACTATCCAGATTTAAAAATAACTTTCATTCATACCCCGCCTGCCGGAAGAGCCAAGTTTTTATTGTTTTACGGAAGGCCAGCAGGGTGGGGATAGTCCTGATCTCTGGAGGGAGCTGGTTCCAAAGGGAGGGGGCTCCCACAGAGAAGGCTCTCCCCCTCGGCCCCGCCAGCCGGCATTGCTTGGTCGATGGGACCTGGAGGAGACCCACTCTGTGGGACCTAACCGGTCGTAGGGAGGTATGCGGCAGGATGCGGTCCCGAAGGTAACCTGGCCCTGAGCCATGTAGGGCTTTCAAGGTAACGACCAACACCTTGAATTGGATCCGGAGACTAATGGGCAGCCAATGCAGCTGGCGGAGAATCGGTGTTACGTGGGTGCATCTAGGTACACCCACCACAGCTCACGCAGCTGCATTTTGCACCAATTGCAGTCGCCGGACACTCTTCAAGGGTAGCCCCATGTAGAGCGCATTGCAGTAATCTAGCCGTGAGGTGATAAAGGCATGAGCGACTGTGAGAAGTGCCTCCTTCTCCAAGTAGGGTCGCAATTGGTGCACAAGACGTACTTGTGCAAAGGTCCCCCTAGCCACAGCTGAAAGATGTTGCTCCAATTTTAGCTGTGGGTCTAGGAGGACACCTAAATTGCGAACCCGTTCTGAGGGAGCTAATTTCTCCCCCCCAAGAACCAAGGAGGGACAATTGGTCAAGTCCTTAGGAGGCAATATCCACAGCCACTCAGTCTTGTCAGGGTTAAGTTTTAGCCGGTTCTTCCCCATCCAGACCCTAACATCGGCCAGGCAGCGGCCCATTACGTCTACGGCTTCCCCAAATTGAGACGGGGTGGAGATGTACAACTGGGTATCATCAGCATATTGCTGATACCTCACCCCGTGTCGTCGGATGATCTCACCCAGTGGCTTCATGTAGATGTTAAACAGGATGGGCGAGAGGACCGAACCCTGCAGCACCCCACATAGTAGGGGCCTAGGGCTCGACCTCTGCCCCCCTGTCAACACCGACTGCGTCCTGTCAGAGAGGAAGGAGGAGAACCACTGCAAAACAGTGCCGCCCACCCCCACCTCTCCGAGACGACGCAGAAGGATACCATGGTCAATGGTATCGAAGGCCGCTGAGAGGTCAAGTAGCACCAGGATAGAGGAGTGACCCCTATCCCGGGCTCGCCAGAGATCATCCATCAGGGTGACCAAAGCCGTTTCCGTACTGTAGCCGCGCCTGAAACCAGATTGAAAGGGATCCAGAAAATCAGTATCATCCAACAGTCGTAGGAGTTGGAGTGCCACCACTTTCTCAACAACCTTCCCCGCGAAGGGAAGGTTGGAGACTGGACGGAAGTTCTTTAAATCCGCCGGGTCCAGGGAAGGCTTCTTGAGGAGGGGTCTCACCACCGCAACTTTTAAGGGCTGCGGGACAGACCCCTCTCTCAGAGAAGCATTGACCAACGCCTGGAGCCAGCCGCGTGACACCTCCCTGGTGGCCGAAACCAGCCAGGAAGGGCACGGGTCCAATAAACAAGTGGCGGAGCTCATAGCTCCTATGGCCTTGTCCACATCCTCAGGAGTCACCGGTTCAAACCTATCCCATATAACCGGACTAAGACCTACCCCAGTCATCTCGGCCTGTACTGCCCAATCAGAGTCCAGGTCTGTCCGAATCTGAGTGACTTTATCCGCCAGAAACCGAGAAAATTCCTCAGCTCTACCCTGCAAGGGGTCTCCGCCTTCCTCCTTAGCGAGAAGGGTGCGGGTCACCCTAAACAGGGCGGCTGGGTGGGAGTCGGCGGACGCAATAAGAGCGGAAAAATGTGAGCATTTTGCCGCCCTTATCGCCACTAAGTAAGACTTAATGAAAGTTCTTAAAAGTGTCCGGTCAGACTCAGCTTTACTAGATCTCCATCGTCGCTCTAGACGTCTCTTGTGGCGCTTCATCTCCCGGAGTTCCTCAGTAAACCAAGGAGCCCTCCTGGATCCACTTCCACGGAGAGGTCGCAAAGGCGCAATCCGATCCAGAGCCCCCGCTGCCGCCTGATTCCAGGCGGCGACCAGGGACTCGGATGAACTGTGTACCAGGGATTCAGGTATTTCCCCAAGTTCCCTCTGGAATCCGTCGGGTTCCATTAGGCGCCTGGGGCGGAACCACTTAATCGGTCCCGCCTCCTTGCGGTGGAGGGGTGGTGCCATGAAATCCAACCTCAGAAGGAAATGATCTGACCACGACAAGGGTACTGTGACTAAACCCCTCAGCCTCAGATCATCTCTCCACTGCCCCGAGAGAAACACAAGGTCAAGTGTGTGACCACCCTCATGAGTCGGACCCTGAACTACTTGGGTCAGGTCCATGGTTGTCATGGAAGCCATGAACTCCTGGACTGCCCCCGAGGCTTCGCCGGGTGATGGCAGATTAAAGTCCCCCAGCACCATCAACCTGGGGAACTCAACCGCCAGCCCTGCAACCGCCTCGAGCAGAACAGGCAAGGCCTTTGCAACGCAGCTAGGAGGCAGGTACGTTAGCAAAAGGCCCACCTGAACCCCTAAGTCCAACTTCAGAAGGAGTGTCTCACACCCAACAATCTCTGGGGCAGGGCTCCTTCGAGGACACAAATTCTGGCGAGCTATAATAGCCACTCCTCCACCCCTTCCCTGGGGTCACGGCTGATGCTGAACCGAGAACCCATCCGGGCATATTTCCGAAAGGGGCACCCCCCCTTCCTGGCCCAGCCAGGTCTCGGTAATGCACGCCAGGTCCGCCCCCTCTTCCAGGATTAAATCCCGAATAAGGGGGGCCTTGTTGGTAACCGACCTGGCATTTAACAGCAGCAGCTTGAGCCCAGGGCCCTGACATCCCTGGTTACCAGGCACTCGGGTAGAGCTAGGTGGAACCAAACCAGGCCATGCATACCATTCATACTGAGCCTGGGGGTGGGCCAAAACCCCCCTCCGCTTCTGTTTCCACACTCAGCAGAGGGGGGCCGGGTCCAACCACCCAGCTCACTCATGCATTCATACTATCAGCCACAAAGCATTTATTCATACCATTCATCCATCCCCATGCTCACAAATACTCTTCCCCGGGGTCGAGGTAAATAAAGTGCAGTAGCGTAATTAATAGGAGGACAGGTAGATCACAATATAAATAGCAATATAAATAACAATAAATAGTAATCTCTAAACCCGTTAATCATAATCCATTCCTTCAGTCAAATTCCTCCCCATATCTCTCATTCCATGGGGGGGGGGGGCAGTGTCTTTTGATTCTTACAAGGTCTCTCACAGATGAACCGTTCTCAAGCTTGCAGTAATTGATCGTAGTTAATGGTAATAAATAGTTCTCCATGACATAGAGATGAGCCTCAGGGGAAAAAGAAACCAGTCAGGCAGAGACGGATGGTGCCTCCTCCTACATGAATATCCTTGAGGCATCCAACCCCCCCTCCCTGAAGCTACATCAATAGTCTCTTGACAGGGTCTCCGGCACACAAAATAACTCCAGCCAGAAATTTGGCCCTTGTGCGCTGTTCCCCTCTGTTGAACCGTCACCTTCTTTATAATGCTGGTAAAAACGCTGAAGGGCAATAGAATGACAAAAGCCGCCCTCCACGATGAGGCTAAGACCAGTATAATGAGCCTCTTGATGATGACACGCACACACTCCGCAGCAAAGATAGCAGTCGCTCCGGTGGTGACGTCTCCAGCAAGTTCGGCAGTGACAATGGAGTTTGATTTCGCATCTGTAGTGCTTCCACAAGGCGAGACCGGGTTCTCTGGCATGGGTTGTAGGGAAAATTGCCCAGGACGATAGAGTTGATAGCTTACAGGTTGTTTAATCCGCTGTTGTAATCACGGCATAGCGAGAGTTCTATGAGGAGCCCGTTCACGTCCCACAGCTGCTTATTCTCACCGGGCTCCACTTCGGGCGGTAACTGCAGCAATGTCCGTCTCACAGCCGCTGCTCTAATCACCCCCTCAGTCCTCACTCGGTCTCATTCCACGCTCCACTCCCCGCTCCACTCCTCTGCACAACGACTTTTGAAATTAAAAATTAAAAGAGATCTAACATTCACGGCGCTCACAACGCTGCAGCCGCCACCAAAATGGTGGCCTCCGTCTCCCGCTACGAGCCAGGGCACTTCGGGCTCCACCGTTCGCATGTCCGGTAAGTTTCTGCTTACCCCCAATGCTCCTTCGGTGCCTTCTTAGTTCGTACTTGCCCCCATGTTAAGAATGTTTCCTTGGGGGTCCCCAATCGGCTCGAAAACGGCCCGAAAACTCTCGGTTGAGGGGGAGCAGCGCGTGCTGACCAGCCATCCGCCGTGGCTCCACCCCGGAAGTCATTTGTTAAACGAATGTGTGGGTAGTTAAGTGCACATGGGATGCCTCAGGTGGGGAAGACCATGCAGGGCATAATGCATGAAAAAGACCACTGCCTCTGACCTCCCAAGGCCTCCCCCCATCCACTGAGATATCACATGCTCCGCTTGCCACCTCTTGGGGTCCCCATAGCTGCTTGGACCTCCTCTGCACCCATGCCATCACCAATCACCTTTCAAAGATTCCAGGGCTCAGAATGTCGAAGTAAGACGTCAAGATTATAATGCTGTAAACTGAGCATCATGCTTTGCAAACGCTTAGGGGCACACAGAAGAGGCTTTTTGAATATGGTTATTAGTGGTTTGTGATCAGTTTCAACTGTAATTGTATTTCTACCATAAAGGTAATAATGGAAGCGCTGGCAAGCAAATACAATACTTAAACATTCTTTCTCGATCTGAGCATAGTTTAACTCTGCTGGCGAAAGCGCTCTAGATGCGTATGCAACTGGCTGGCCTTCTTGTAACAGACAGCATCCCAGACCGTTCTTACTTGAGTCACTTTGAATAGCGACCGTTTTTGTGACATCATAATATTTTAATACTGGAGCAGTAGTAACCAAGCGTTTTATCTCTTGCACTGCCTGGTCATGTTTAGGGAGCCAGTACCAAACTGCATCTTTATCCACCAGACGTCTCAATGGCTGGCACACCTCAGATAAATGTGGCAAGAATTTTGCTAAATATGTGACAAAGCCAATGAATCTCTGCACTGCTTTAGCATCAGTAGGCAGTGGCATGTTCACAATAGCTCTGATCTTGTCTGGGTCCGCTTTTAACCCTTGTGATGTTAAAATATGTCCATGAAAGCGGACTTCTCGCACCTTAAACTGCAGCTTCTTTATACTGAGCCTCAGCTTCACCTGCTTACACCGCTCCAATAGTGCCATTACTTTCCCATCATGATCATGCTCTGCTTCGTCATCAGTGTCGCCACACCCAACTATAAGGATATCATCAGCTATAGGCTCAATTCCACTGAGACCACTCAATAATTCATGCTGCTTCCTTTGATATATCTCTGGTGCTACGGAGACACCAAAGGGCAGTTTAAGCCACCTCTTTCTGCCCCAAGGAGTCCAAAACGTGGTCATATAGCTGCTCTCTTCATCCAGTTTACACTGTAAGAAGGCATCCCTGGCATCAACAAGTGTAAAAATCCGTGCCTTAGGCAGCTTGTGCAAAACATCCTCTAACGTTGGCATTGGGTAATGCGATCGCTTCAAGGCCATATTCAAAAACTTAGGATCCATACAAATTCGGATCTTTTCCAATTTCCTAATCCCCACCATGTTACTTATCCAGTCGGTTGGCTCGGCTACTGAAACAATATGTCCCTCTGCTTCATATTTATCCAACTGTGCTTTAACCTGTGACTTAATGGCTATAGGGACATTGCGCGGGGCACTTTGTACTGGAGGAACAGTGGGATCAAGTTGAAAATGAACCTCTCCTGGAACAGATGCAATAGGGCCCTCAAACACCTCCCTATAAGCTTGGAGGACCTGGTGCTTTATCAATAGTCTCCCCAAGACTTTGGAGGAATAGGTTTCGACATTATGTAACTCCCTTGGAATGGTAAATCGCATCAGTCCCAACCGCTCACATGTTGAGCCTGACAATAACGGCTTTTGATCTACATCCACAATTTCAAATTCCAATTTGTGAGTAACCCCACGTATGTTACATTCAGTATAAAATAAGCCTAGCGACTCCATCAGTTCCCCCGAATATAACCTCAATGTGGCACTACTAGGCTGAAGGGGTGTCTCAGGTGCCAATTTCCTTTTGTCCTTTAGGCTCATCACATCACATGTTGCCCCCAAGTCCAACTGACAAGATTGAGTTATATCATTAAATTTAAGATTAACAAACCACTTTTTACCCTTTGAATGTACTGCACCAATGCATTCTTTCGTGTAGGTCACATCAGTGGTAAACAGCGATACATCCTCTAAATCCGGTGTTTGCTCGACCATATGCAATTTCTTTGCTGACAGACACACCCCAGCAAAATAGTTCAGCCTCCCACACGCCCTACAGATTTTACCATACGCTGGACACCGTTCTTTCCCACGTGCATGCACATTGTCACAGTATTTACACGGTGTGTGGTTGTCTACTGACAAATTGTGAGGCTTCTGTTTGAACTGCTGCTGTTGCTGACGATTCCTCACATTTGGCTGGTGCTTGGAAGCTGCATTAACACAGTTGGTCTGTTTATCTCGCTCCAACGCCATCAGCCGTTTATCTGTAAGTTCAATAGTCCGACATATTTCTATGGCTGATTGCAAGGTTAAATCATGTTCCCTTAATAAACGGCGGCATGTACTTTCCTTGGCAACACCCAAAACTATTTTGTCTCGGATAAGTTCATCTCTCAAAGAACCGTACTCACAACTTGCCGCCCTTTCCTTTAGGCGTGTTACAAAGGCGTCAATCATTTCTCCTTCTTCCTGAGTGCAGCTCCCAAAAAGATATATTTCATATATAACATTCTTATGCGGTCTGAAGAAAGCTTCCAAAGCATCCAAAATAGCCTTAGTATCAGTCCTCTGCTCTTCTGTAAGAGTTAAACTATGTTTATAAATATGAAGGCATTCTGCACCCATTAGTCTTCTTAATGTGGCAGCTTGTACTGCTGCCGGCTTATCATTTAAGCCTGTAGCCAAAGAGTAATCTTCAAACTCTGCCCTAAAATTTTCCCAATTAGTGCTAGAGTCCTCACTTACTCACATGAGTTGTGGCAGTGGTATATTATCTGCCATGGTGCTATATTTCTTACTTCAGATGCTCCACTTTTCAAGGCCAAACCACTTCTGACACCATGTTTCAGATAAGCTTTTATTAACGAGCTAAAAACAAACTAACGACGCTTATAAAGCATCTTCAAAGACAACACCCAGGAACCGGAAACACCTCATAGAGGCACATAGAGATAAAGATTAAAGGCAAACACAACCCCATAACAGACAGGCCACTCAGTTGCTGGGACACATGGCAGAAATGCAGCTGTCTTTTTCTGAGATGCTGGAAAAAGCTCTGTTTTCGTTGTTAGACGCTAGCCTTTCCTCCTCCAGCAGGATTTCTACTGAGCTCCTCTAGCATAAATCTGTGTTAAAATATTCATGAACTGGGAGAGCCATGTTAACAAGGTCAGCCAATGAATAGGCATAGCAACTAAGTCAGCCAATGAGAGCTAAACACATCTGAGTCTCTGCAGAAAATCAAAACAGAGAACTTAAGCTTAAGGCTGGGCGTGTGCTTGTCCACTCTACTCTGTTCACTCTGTACTCTCTGTCCACTCTGCTTGTCTGCTCTGCTGAAATGAAACTAACTCCTGCTTGTGTTTACTTGAAGAAATAATCTGCTTGTGCTATTGTATATATATTACTATGTTTATAAAGCAGTTTATGAATCCAGCTGAATCAGTCATCTGTGTGTGCTTCTGGAAATTGATTTTTCTGCAACAAACTCTGATAGGTTATGGGCCCAGAACAAATAGAAGACTGCATTGTAATTTAAGCTGAAGAGACTGCCTGTGTTACATAAGAGAACAAGGCAGAGAAAGATTGCAGGATGGCTGCTGTTGAATTTAAGGAATGCTCTGTGCCTCATTTGGGGCAGAAGAATTATATAATTTGGGCTGCAAAGATGGAATGTTTCCTGAAGGCTAAGGAGCTGTGGTATATGGTAGTAAATCCACCACAAGTTTTTGCAGCTGGATATCAGAAGCAGCATGATGAAGCAATGGCTTATATCATCTTGAGTTTAGAAGATGAACAGTTTATCAATGTAGGTGATTTAAAGACTGCAAATGAAGTCTGGCTGAAATTAAGAGCTGTGCATGTGTGTGTGTCTGCATGCAATATTGTTCAATTATCAAGAAAATTATAGAGAGCCTGTTTGCAACCAGGTGAATCTGTGGCAAGACATTTATTGCAAATGCTAACTTTGTGGCGTTGGAACAGCATGGAATAAATATTCCTGAGTCCCAGAAGGTGTTGTTAATGTTAAACAGCCTTGATGAAACGTGGGACATTGTTTCTGCAGTGTTTGACCCTAGCAACAGACTGAAAGTCTGCAGAGAAGAGAAAAGCAGCAGAAGAGATCAGATTACAGCCCAGCAACAGAGAGGTTGCTTCGTTTGTGGTGAAGCTTCACATTTAAAGAAGGACTGTTTGCAAAGAAAAAGCTGTTTGCAAAGAAGAAATTATTTGCAAGGAGGACAATCCACTGATGGAAAAATTGCTGTTGCAAAAGTTGGTTATTGCAATAGCAGAGACAAATTGTTAATAGACAGTGGGGCAAGTCAAACAATTGTTAACAATTCTAAATTGTTTTTCAGAATGGTTCCAGCTGCTCGAGATGCAGTAGCCTTGGCAAATGGACAGAAGGCTAAAGTCATTGGAAGAGGCAGTGTGCAAATTCCATATCTGGAATCAAGGTTTAATGATGTATTATGTGTGCCTGAAATGGAGCATAATTTGCTAAGTGTCTCTAGTTTAGACAAGGATTTGAGACCAAATTTGTAAATGGGAAGTGTCTCAAAGAGAAATGGGAATGTATGTGCACAGGGCATAAAAGAGGATAATCTTTATGTGTTGCAGGGAAAAAAGGTTCAATGTGCGCAAACATTTAGAAATGTTGTAGAGCATGATTCATGTGTTCATCTCTTGCACAGAAGGCTTGGCCATGCCAGCTTCAGAGTTTTGCAAACAATGGAACAGTTTGCAGAAGGGTTGAACATAAAGGGATGTAAGGCATATTTGGACACTGCAGTATGCAAAGCATCAAAGTCCAAGGCATTCCCAGTGAGCAAGAGTAGCACAAGGCAGACAACAAGAGCTCTAGAGCTGGTACATGCAGATTTGGTTGGGCCAATGCAAGCCAGTTTGGGAGAAGCTAAGTGTGCGCTGGTCATTGTAGATAACTACGGCAGGTTTGGGTTCTGCTATTTACTAAAGAGTAAAACAGAGGTGCTACAGAAATTAAAGCAATGGGTAAGCTTCGTAGAAAGAAGGTATAAACAACAGGTATGTCAGTTGCAAACTGAAAGAGGTTCAGAATTTATGTCAACAAGTTTTCAACAGTGGTTGGGACAGTTGGGAATAAAACACAGACGCACAAATCCGTACACAGCAGCGGAGAACGGTGTTGCTGAAAGGCAGAATGGAGTCTTACAAACAACGAAGGACTCACTGCTGGAGGATTCTGGTCTGAGCAGGTCATTGGGGTGAAGCCATATTGACTGCTAATTATTTAATTAATAGGCTGTGGAGTTCATCCATTAATGATACTCCATATGCAGTGCTATATGGGAGAAAGCCATCTCTGGCACATTTAAGAGTTTTTGGAAGTACTGCATGGGTGCATTAAACTCCGCTACACGCTGGCCTTTTCCTTTTTGTTCCTTATATACTGGTAAAACCTTTGAAAAGATAAGCCTACAACCTATACTACTAAGTTCATACCCCAAGCTCTGGAAATCATTTCTGCACAGAAAGTACATCACAGTCCTTACTGGCATTCTTGACTCTCTTAAGAATATGCCTCTTGTCTCTGCTGGCAGTAGCACACGGCAGACACCTGACCTCTTTCAAAACCTTCATATCCTTTCCTAAATTGACATCCCTTACAATTGAATCACCAACCAGAAGGTGGCTTCTCTTTTTGGATACCTTGCTCTTCTTGTGTGACTGATGTGTAATACCTGATTCACACTTTCCCCTTTCCAAAGTGAGTTCTTCATCTCGGACCACGATCCCCTGCTTATTTGAGTTATCATTATCACAACTAACTTGACCTGTCACTTTAGTGTTCCTATTAAGGTCAGCAAGGGCACTGTATCTGTTATGCTGGGACACAGCGAAAGCTTTGTGTTTATGTTTCACAGCTCTCATCCTGCCAGATCCCGCGGTTGCCCATACTGCCCTTTTCCTGCAGGATCATTGTGGTAGAGGGGGCTGATAGCGCGGCAGCTCAATAGAGTGGAATGGCTGAATTGGGCACCTAATTTCTGCTTGGAGAGCACTGTAGAGATGGAGGCCATGTAGAGGTTGTGTGCAGCAAACTGCCTACCTCTAACAGGCCTCTCATGCCTACATGATCTCACCCAGTTCACATAGCCAGGATTTAGGGCACTATCCCTGCCTGGATATCTTATATATATATATATATATATATATATATATATATATATATATATATATATATATATATATATATATATATATATATATATATATATATATATATATATATATATATATATATATATATATATATATATATATATATATATATATATATATATATATATATATATATATATATATATATATATATATATATATATGTATGTATCTTTTCTTTTATGTATCTTCTTTTATGCACACTGAGAGCATATGCACCAAAGACAAATTCCTTGTGTGTCCAATCACACTTGGCCAATAAAGAATTCTATTCTGGTACGTGATCTCATCTAGGTTGTATCAACAGGATGTTCTTAAGGATTTGCGGGGAGAATTCACCAATGAAAATGCTGTTGCTCTTTTCTACCTTTTGCTGCTTAGAAAACTGTATAAAAAGCAATAAACACTGCGAAGGCAGTCAGACATCTTAGCATCCTGCAATGACTTATTATTTATTTATTTATTTATTTATTTATTTATTTATTTATTTATTTATTTATTTATTTATTTATTTATTTATTTATTTATTTATTTATTTATTTATTTATTTATAAAATTTCTATGCTGCCCAACTCCCAGGGGACTCTGGGTGGCTCACAACAAGTAGAAATACATATTCGAATAAGAAAAACAATTTAAAAACATATTTAAAATACAATCCATTCACACATACATACATGGGTTGATCTGAAAAGACCTCATCGAAGGGTCATTGTCTCTAACTTCATCATCTGGTGCCCAAGGTGGGGCCCTCTCACACACACACCCCAGTGGGGAGCAACAGCCAACATACTTACCATCGTCTGGAACAGACCCGTAGGTACACCTTCGTTCTTCAGCTTCAGGACCCCTCACTGGTAAGTATGGGTTGCAATCTATCTCAACACCAGCATAAGCATGTGCAGCAGCGGTTCTCAACCTGGGGGTCGCGACCCCTTTGGGGGTCGAACGACCGTTTCACAGGGGTCGCCTAAGACCATCAGAAAAGAAATTTCCCATGGTGTTAGGAACCGAACCGAGACACCGTCTCCAGGTGGGTCCACCCACATACAAATTAGAGTCTAAGCAGCCCAATTCTCCTTACTGTGAGAGGCTGCATGTTGCAGAGAAGACCGAAGCAAAACGGTGGGGGGGGGGGAGGACAAAGCAAGGCAGGGGCTGCGGAGCTGCCTGAAAACCCTGCATTGGCTTACCTGAAGCTTACCCTTTCTGTTAAATTGTGGGCAAAGATCGCAGGAGACAGACTTCAGAACAGCTCTTTTATTAGCTCACTCAAGCAACCAGCAACTTGCAGTCTGACAGATAGCCCTTTTATAGGGAGCTGTCAGACACAACAACCAATAGCGTATGAGCATTCAAACACATGACCAGGGTGGCAACAACAGTTCAGGTAGAGTTCAACTATAAACATAACGACTTGCAGTTCAGTCAAAGGTCGTCTAGTCAAAACAAGTTTATGGTTCAGTTATAGGTCAGTCAGAACACAACACCCCTCCCCTTCTAGATGGAACAGTCTGACAGACATAGTCGCGCAGGTAGGCAGGGCGTTTGGGAACCCTCCCTGACCTGCGCAGCTCAGACTTTGGTGAGGCAGCAGCCTGTTCGGACAGGTCTACTGTTGCTCTTGGGGTGGAGCATGGAAACTCCTGGAATGTATCGGGCGTGGCCTCTGCGACTGGTGGAACCGGTTCTAATTGAGAACGCTGCTGGACTTACACTTCCTCAGGTCGACCTTCCAAGACACTCGGGCTTGAGGTAGCTAGGGGAAGAACACAGGGCGTTACCTTTTGAGGTTCGTTAGGTTCCCCTTTTACTCGGTTGCGTATCTGATCTATGTGCCTCTTCCAGAGGCGTCCGTCCTGGAGGCGGACTTCGTATGTTAGTGGACCCAAGATTGCTTCTATGACCCCAGGTAGCCACAGGGGGCCCTCGGCATAATTTCGGGCGAATACCGAATCTTCCAGGGAGAAGGCCCTGTTTTTTTTGTGTGACCTCTGGTTTTGCCTTAGTGGCGTAGTTTGGGTGTAAACGGTCTAGGACGGATCTAAGCCTGCGACCCATAAGGAGCTCGGCCGGGCTGCGGCCAGTGGTCGCACTTGGGGTTATGTGCTGAGTACTCAGAAATTTATCGATGCGGGCCTGCCAGTCCCCTGGGCCCAGTCTACCTAATGCTTCCTTGGCTGACCTTACGAATCGTTCAGCCAGTCCATTGGTCGCCGGATGGAATGGCGAGGACAGGGCATGGTGAATTCCCAGGTCAGCAAGGTACCCCTCGAAATTGGTGGCCGTAAATTGGGGACCATTGTCTGTTACAAGGATGTCTGGGAGGCCGTGTGTGGCAAAAAGATGTCTGAGCACCTTAATAACCGCCTCAGTGGTGGTAGAACCCATTGGAAATATTTCGAGCCACTTTGAGTAGGCATCGACAATTATTAAAAACATTTGGCCGTGGCAGGGGCCTGCAAAATCGGCATGTAGCCACGACCAGGGGCTTTTGGGTTGTTCCCAGTCATGGACTGGTGCTTTGGGCGGAGCAGGCCGCGACTCTTGACAGGGTTTGCATAACCCAACCCAATTTTGGATTTCTGCATCCATATTTGGCCACCAAATGTACCCCCTAGCCAAGGCTTTCATCCGGACAATCCCCGGATGGCCTTCATGTAAGGTCCTAAGTATTCCAGCTCGCAGGCTGGTTGGTATGACCACTCAGTCGCCCCAAAGGAGGCAACCCCCTTGCTCTGACAGTTCATGCTGTCTCTGTTTGTATGGTTTAAGGTCAGGCTTGACCAGGTCCTTTGGCCATCCCCTCAACACCCAGTTCAACACAGTTCTGAGTGAAGGGTCCTTGGCCGTGTGTTTAGCCACCTCAGCAGAAGTGACCAGTCTGGAATCAGCCAAGTCAATCAAGAGGATTGGAGCTTCCGGGACAATGTCTGTAAGGAGGTCGGGCAATGGGCACCTGCTCAAAGTGTCCGCATTGCCCATGTCTTTTCCTGGCCGATGTACCAGGAGTAGGCTGAGAGAAAGATGGCCCACCGGCCAAAACGGGGGGATAGGGCAGCCGGAGTGGGGCGGTCCCCCGCAAGAAGCCCCAGAAGCGGCTTGTGGTCCGTAACCAAAACAAAATCCCTCCCAAACAAATATCCGCGGAATTTTTTGACACCAGCAACTAAAGCCAAGGCCTCCCTGTCCAGGTGGCTGTAGTTCCGCTCTGCACTGGACAGAGTCCTTGAGTAATAGGCCACAGATTCCACATTAACTCTGGTTTGTTGAGTCTGGGATGAGAACTCCTCTGAGACAGCTTGTATTTTTCCATTAATTTCAGTAATTTTTCCATTAATTTCTTTAATTTTTTTATTAACTACTGAAACAATTTCCTTCTGCATATCTTTCATGACTTGCTGCCACTTTTCAAACGTAAAAGTCTCTGTTGGGGGGGCAAAATCTTGCAGATTAACAATATGAGTAGGAAGATTTTCAACTCTTTCTATTCCTTTAAAGGGAACAGTCTTTGCCAATTTTAAAGACATCTTCAATTTGTATTAATTCTTATATATTTATTAAAAAACCAAAAAACAAAGTTCATCAAAGTAGAGGGTAAAAAATAGGAAAGATTTCTTACAGGCGTCTATTAGGAAACAGAACTCTCACTAGCTTTCAGTAGCTTTCACTTTCTCCACGCCCTTTCAAATTCCAAGCGCCATCTTTAGCTACTTTGTTGCTTCCAGAAAATCCAAAAAACAACACCGGAGTTAAGTTAAAAAATACTTGCTGTTAGACTCTCCTGGTATGTTCCGTCTGCTACTTTGTTTAAAATATTGAAATCCATTTGTTTGAAGCAGAGATGGTCGCGGCTTCTTGCTCTGCTAAAAATAAGCGGAGGCATTCCAGGTCCGGAGCTGTTGACAGGCTTCTAGGGAGCCCTCACCCTTTGCACCCCAGAGCTTCTTCTGGGGTGCTAGGGGGGCTCTACCTCGGCCCATCTGCTCTCCTCCCCTCCCTTTGCCCGGGATGGGAGTTTCCAAGCCACCAGACAGCTGATGTGGCTTATCTGGCGGCTTTTACGGAGCCTGGGATCGGGTGCCCATAAAGAGCATCCAGCGAAGCTCACGGAGCCACCGGAAGTGGCATACTTTACATCTTGAACCCCGGGCCCCAGTACAGATATTACATCGATGGTATCAATGCCGTCAAGCAGTGGAAAAATTTGGCTTTGATGCTTTGTCAGGACAACAATTAACTACCAACCCCCCACCTGATTACGATAAGATAAAAATTGTCACCCCGAAATCATCTCCAATTGGACCTTCAGCTCCTCCTGGAGAGGCTAATTCTTTTGCTTCTCCACGGCCATTGTACACCCCCATAAGGCAAATATTAGAGGAACAATTAGACAAAGAAGGGGAGAATATAGAAGAAATTACTGACATGCTTTCTGTTTGTCCAGTGCATGCCACGGGACAAGTAGATCAGAATGGAGCTCAAATAGTGGAATATCGCCCTTTGTCATATGCAATTTTAACGGAACTTAGAAAAGGAATTAGAGACATGGGGTTGGGAAGTACCTATGTGCAGGGAATGCTGGAAGCCACTATGAGAAATCATATTTTAGTACCTGAAGATTGGAAAACTACCTTTTGCATGTTGCTTACTCCAGCGCAATATGTAGTTTGGGACAGCGAATTTAAAAACCAATGTGCTGTGCGTGCCCTTCATTCGGGGGTGGGTGGGTTTCATTCCCGATCAATTGTACGGGTTTGTGTAATTGATTTAAAGGATTGTTTTTTCTCTATTCCTCTATGCCCCCTTGATCAGGAAAAGTTTGCATTTACTATGCCTGCAGTGAATCATTCAGAACCTAATAAACGTTATCACTGGACAGTTTTACCGCAGGGAATGTTGAATAGTCCCACACTATGTCAGATTTATGTTGCTGCAGCATTAGCCCCTTTTCGTAAATATTATCCATTGGCTTTGGTATATCATTATATGGATGGTATTTTAATTGGAGCCCCAAAGATACAATCTAATTGGCTTTTTGAAATACAAAATGATTTAAGTATTTATGGATTGCAGATTGCCCTGGAAAAGATACAGCTGCACTCTCCCTATCTTTATTTAGGTCATAAAATGTTGCAATCCTATTCTGCTCCGGTTCTTCCTCGCTTGAGTTTACCCAAAATTATTTCTTTGGTCAATTTGCAGCAATTGTTAGGCACCCTCAATTGGGTTCGCCCATATTTTTCTTTACCTACACATGTACTTAGTCCATTATTTGATTTATTGACTAAAGGAAAACAACCTGGATATCTCATTGTAGTTCCGCCTGCAGCACTTTCCACAATTGAGCAAATTAATGACATCTTAAGCACTCAATTTGTGGATCGTATTCCTCATAAAGATTGTCAGTTAACTCTTTTGACCCCATACCCAAAATGTTTTGCCATTTATCCAGGCCGTTGCTGAAATAATAACTTTGGGACGCACTTGAGCTTGCCAAAGAACTGGGACCGATTTAATGAGTATTATTTTTCCTCTCCCTAAATCTGATTTTCAATTTTATTTTCAGAATAACTTATCTCTTCAGTGTGCTTTAACTGATTATGTAGGCTGTATTGCATATCATTTGCCTAAAGATCCTCGGTTTGCTTGCTTAATGACTTCTTCCTTTCCTGTCCGCCCACTGCTTTCTCCTTCTCCATTGTCACAAGCTCCTACTGTTTTCTCCGATGGAGGGCGAACAAGAGGAGCAATTGCTTACAAGGATCTTCATGATGAGACCTGGAAAATATCTTACACTGCAGTGCAATCTTCACCGCAACGCTCAGAATTGTCTGCTGCTATTTTAGCTTTCCACACCTTTTCTCAACAAACTTTTAATTTAATTTCTGACTCTCATTATGTGTGTCAACTTATTTTTAATCTTCCAAGTGCTTACATTACACCCAGGATTGACTCCAATTTAATGGCTCTGTTTTAAATTAAATTAAATTAAATTAAATTAAATTAATTAAATTTTTAACTTTACAGCAACTGCTGCAAGATCGGAAACATTTATACTTTGTTTCTCACATACGCAGTCACTCGTCCCTTCCTGGCCCCCTTTCCGAAGGCAATAGTCATGCTGATGCTGCTGTTCATGTTTTACCCACTTTATTTTCAGATCCTTTTTTTAGTCACTCTTTTTTTCATCAAAATGCTAAGGGGTTGGCACAAGCTTGCCATAGTCCACTTGACCAAGCCAAGCAGATTGTTTCATCCTGTCCCCAATGTTCTGGGGCATCCCCCTTGGGGGACACAGGAGTTAATCCCCGTGGTTTCACCTCTAATCAACTATGGCAAATGGACGTTACTCGTGTGCCTTCTTTGGCTCCCTGGAAGTACATTCATTTATCTATTGACACTTATTCAGGAGCGCTTTGGGCCACACTTCAACAAGGGGAAACAGCTAATCATGTTATTTCTCATCTTTTTTCGGCCATCACAGCCTTGGGCAAGCCCTCTTTTTAAAAAACTGATAACAGGCCAGCCTATTCTTCATCAGCCTTTTTGCACTTTTGTACAACTTGGAATATTGTTCTTACTCATGTTCTCCCCTATAATTCCACAGATCAAGCCATAGTGGAGTGTGATAATCGGTCCTTCAAGGACTGCCTCCACAAACAAATAAAAAAGGAGGGCTCTCGAGTACCTAATTTGTCGTGGGTAACACAACAGGTTAAAAAAGTATTATTTACCTTAAATCAATTGAATGTTTCCATTCGAAATTTGATCGCTAGTGTTGTGGCCCGCCAGCGGCCTGCGCAGCTGGCACCCGAGTCAGACAGTGAGTAGGCTGGTGAGGACTCGGTGCCAGAGGCAGGAGTGCAGCCAGGGACTTCGGAACCTGCAGCACCTCTTGGCAGTGATGAGGAAGGAGGGGCTTCTTCTCTTCTTGATGCAAGAGCACGCAGGGCTGCCAAGAGGCAGGAATGGTTACTCCGGAGAAGGTCTCCTCGGGAGTAAGACTTGGGGCTAATTGGCCACTCCCCTAGTCTATTTAAGAACAGTAGAGGCAGCTGGAAAGCTGCAGGAAACAATAGTTCAGACTTGAGTATCTGTCGTGCATTGTCTTGTGAATTCCTGTTTCTCTACTTCGGATTTCTTATCAAGAAAGACTCCTGGGCATTTTGCCAAGCCTTCGGACATTATGTGAGATAACCAGAACTAATTGCATTGTTTTGAGCTAAGGCTGACTGAACTCACGCCAGCTGCTAATGAATACTAATTAGCAGCTGACTTTCTGCAAGAAAGGATTGCTTCTTTTGATTTGTGTGTTTCACCACTGCTAAGCCAGTTATTAGCAGTGGTTCATTAATTAAACTAAGTTCGTTCAAACAGTGTGTTGTTGTTACATTCATAACTGGGGACAGAACAGCTTATCAGAGACACTTTCAACAGAAAGCAAGCTTGCCTCCCCCTCTAGTATATTATCGGGCATTGCCAGATAAAACATGGTTGGGGCCGGTCCTTCTGATAACGTGGGGATGAGGATATGCTGCTGTGCTTGCTCCTACAGGACCTTTGTGGATTCCAGCGCATTGTGTCCGCCCAGCCAAGGATGTCGTGGCATCGGTCCCTGGATCCGGTCCCAGAAATGGCAAAGGTGACTCTCCAGATGGCACAGCGACCAATCCGATCCCGTCGTGCCAGTCGTCCAGTGACATGGGGAGATGTGAAGAACTTGACTGCCAAAGCGCAGGCAGTGCTGCAGCAGCAGCAAGCAGAACAAACCCCCGAGAACTTATGCGCTGCCATTTTTGCGGTTTTAACTGCAAATTCCTTAGCCATCATTTGTTTGTGTTTGATTGTTAATAGCTGCCTTTTGGCAACAGCAGCTGTCATCCCACCCAAACATTCACTTGAACAACGAATGAAGCAAAACCTATGGGTGCAGCTAGCTAACATCACACAAAATGATGTTTTTTGTTTATCTGAAACGTATGATATGGAAAATTTGCTTTCTACATGTTTAGTCCCTGTTTGCACCCCTTCTGCAGTAATTCAAAACTTCACTGGCTTGGGTGGATTTTTATTAAATGGGAATTTTAATTATGGGACTATATCTAATTGGGGGTTCACTGCTTATTATTTACCCCCTGGTGCAATTGCTTTGTATACCCCGGTGGTAGCAATCCCTGCAAATATAACCTGTGCTAAAGTAGTTAATTGTACATCTTCAAGTAAAAAACCTCACTGTCTTCGCATTAACTCACCTAATTTAAACTGCACCGTGTTTGAGGAGATTTCCTTTAATTTTGCCCATGTTTGGCTACCGCAGGGATGGTTTTTTACATGTGGTCAAGAAACTTTTAATTATATTCCTGCTAATATTAGTGAAGTGCAGTGTTGCCTCAGCCAGCTGATTCCTGTTTTGCTTTCCAAACAACAAATTCACTCGAGCCGTTCTCGGCGTGGGGTCACCCTAGATAGCACTTGTGACTCTGAAACAGCCTTACCTAATAAAGCGGAATATGTAGCGCTGGCTGTGTCTATAGTGGGTGTGCCAGCATTTGCTGCTCGCGCTCGCGCTCGCGCTCACCTTAACATTAACGGTGTTGCGTGTAATTTAGCAAAAACAATTAATGCTACTTCTTCAGCTATTTCAGCAATTAACCATGAGCTGCAAGATTTGAGAAAGGCTATTTTACAAAATCATGCTGCTATTGATTATTTGCTTTTGCGTCAACATTTAGGTTGTGAAAGTTTTGACGGACTGTGTTGCTTTAACCATTCACATGAGTCACGAGCTATCCAGCACCAGCTCAATATTTTAAACAATTTGGCCTCCGATTTGAAAATTGATACTTTAGGATCTTGGTGGGAAAGCCTTTGGGCTTGGTTACCCACAGGCTTATTGGGAAGTGTCCTACGTTTTTTAGTCATTATTTGTGTTATTTTGATTGGTGGGTGCTGCTTTGTTCAGTGTCTGCCTTCCTTTTTCAACATATGTATCACAGCTTTTCGCCCCAATCCCCCTCCCACGTTGCCTCAGGATCAGGTTTATGCCCTGTATAAGCAATTGCAGGGATATTCTTCTCCTGATTATTAACCCCTCTTATGACAATATATTGTCAAACAAAATAAAAAAGAGTGAGATGTAGAGATGGAGGCCATGTGGAGGTTGTGTGCAGCAAACTGCCTACCTCTAACAGGCCTCTCATGCCTACATGATCTCACCCAGTTCACATAGCCAGGATGATTTAGGGCACTATCCCTGGCTGGTACGTGATCTCATCTAGATTGTATCAACAGGATGTTCTTAAGGATTTGTGGGGAGAATTCACCAATGAAAATGCTGTTGCTCTTTTCTACCTTTTGCTGCTTGGAAAACTGTATAAAAAGCAATAAACACTGCGAAGGCAGTCAGACATCTTAGCATCCTGCAATGACTTGTCTCTAACTCCATCAGAGCACAGATTAGAGATTCTAGATAGGTAATCTGTCCATGTAGACTAGTAATTTGTTTACAAAGAGGACAGTATCCAAATTTGAAAAGAGTACTGCGAAAGACAGCTGCAAAACAAGTATTACACTGAACTAAGCCGGTCATTTTGAAATAAAATAAAATCACAATCTCAAGCACAGTAACCCTGAATGTATTGTTGCTATTTTTGGTTTATAGTTATATGATTTGCGCGCCGTTAGGAGCGCGGGCCGCTACCTTTGTCCTCTGTACTCCCTCTGAGTCTCCCCCACTCACAGCCAGCAGCTCCTCCCACCAGCCTCTGGGAAGTTAAAATGCAATGGAGGCAGTTTCACTCTACCTTTGTCCTCTGTACTCCCTCTGAGTCTCCCCCACTCACAGCCAGCAGCTCCTCCCACCAGCCTCTGGGAAAAGAGGAAAAGAGGCATGGTTCTATATATTAAAGAAACAATAAAAGCAAGACAAATTTATGCAGCTGAAGAGGGGAGAATATTGATGGTGGAGATAACAATGACCTATAAACAAATACTTTTGGTAGCAATATATGCACCAAATTATAAACAAGAAATGTTTTATGAAAAACTGCATAAGAAAATTACTGAATTGGAATATGAAAATATTTCTGTGGTAGGAGATTTCAATGCGATTGTAGACGCAGAACTGGATTATAAAAGTAGTAAAGTAAGTAAAAAAGCTAGAAAAATGCTTCCAAAAACATTTTTTAAAATGGCGGAAGAGATAGGTATTCAAGATGTATGGAGAGAAATAAATCCTAAAAGAAATCAATAGTCATTTTATTCAAATAGACATATGTCCCGGTCAAGAATAGATATGATATCAATGTCACCAGAGTTAAAGTCAAATTCGTACCATTTTGTCCATATTTATGTACGAATGGACTAGGAAAGACAAAGGAGAGACTATGAAATAATGTTGGATGAAGAAGAAGACATAAGACTGTAAAATATAAGGAAATACTGTATAAATTTTTATTAGCAAAAATAACGGATGTAAATGGGTGTAGATCTGTATTATAATATTATGCTGTTTAAAATCGAAAAACAATAAAAATAATAATAAAAAATAAAGTCAAATGTGCAAGAAATAGAAATTGAAGCAAGCACCTGGGCAGATCATAATCCAATTGGAGTTAAGTGGAAAGGACAAAAGAGAAAATGTAGATGGACATTGAATCAATCAATGCTAAAAGACAAGGAATTTATACAAAGTATGGAAAAAGAAATGGACTTTTTTTCCAAAGAGAATAGAAAAGAAGAAACCTCATTACAAAATGTATGGGACACTGCTAATACATATAGCGGAGGAGGAGGAAGGGAGCGGGAGATGGCGGACTAAAGCTTGCTCCGCAGGAGGATTAAAAGACCTTCGGCCGCTTGCCTGCTGGAGCCCACCCCTGGAGTTTTTGATACTTCGGGGCGGGATTGGAGTTTGCCAGGCATCTGGAGACGGTGGCAATAACATCGGCCACTTGCAGTTTGTACCGCTAAATCTCCCCACTTCTGACCAACAAAGACAGCTGCCCATTTTGGAGCGGACGGACGCCGTGAGGGCCGGTTGTTTCTGAGGCCTGAAATGAAATTCTGATCGACCTGTGGAAGGCGTTGGGGCTATTTGTCCCGAATTCGAACCTAGGGGGACGTGACATCAATCCGAAGAAGAAAACGGCGTGCTCGGACGGCGTGCTCTGTTATCGGCGGCTGGGAGCTCTGCCGTTCCTCTTTGTTGCTTTGTTTCTTTGTTCCTGTGGTTCCTGGCTGGGGAGACGTGTGTGTCAGGCTCCACTTGCCACCCCCCGCTAAGAAGATCGGCAGTGAGGCGGTAAGCACTTTTGGAGCGTATCTGCCCCGGGCGTGGACTGAGACGGACTGTTTCTGATCTACTGGGATTATTTTGAACTGCCCTGCCCGGTGTTTTGGGAATGAGAGCGGGGTTTATCGATCCCTTATCCGCTCACTTCCGGGACTCCCGCCGCCATTGTTCCTGGACGGTGTGACACTCGGGATACTAATTACCATTCTCTGAGGGCCTAAAAGATCGTGGAAAGAACGGGAAAGAACTGGGACAAGATCGCAAGAGTTCCTCCGATCACCACCTGGCCTCTTTCAGCTTCTGGACGGTGCGGGGGGGAGGCGCCTGACTCTGATTGATCACGCAGGTCTGTTTTCGAACTCCCCCCCCACTGTTATTTCTGTTATTTCTGGGTCGCATAAATGAACTTAGCGACCGCGCTGAAGATGTGGAACCCCCCCTCGAGTAGGAGTCAACTGCAGACCGTGGGGACAGGAACTTTAGCTCCCCAAAGACATCGGAGGAAGGGAGGCTCTTACTACCCCTGGACTATAGATCACCTGGGGAAGGCTGAGTCGAAGCAAAGGACTTGTTCTTCTAGCATACCCTCATTTGGAGGAGTTTGCCTCCTTTTTAACAATATCTATTTTAAATTGTATTCTCCTCCTCTGATGTGTGGTATGGGTATGAGTGAGTAGGATGATGAGTGAGATGGATGTTTATGTGGTGTATGAACTGAGGAAATGGAAGAGTCAGGGGCTGGGTTTCCGCCCCCACCCGCTGAGTGTGGAAACAGAAGCGGGGGGCGGCGGAGTGCAATTACCCTGACCAGCGAGAATGGTATGTATGGCCTGCAGGAAAGGAGGGGGACCAGCGGGGAGGGGGAGGGGGTCTCTGGTGTGGACGAGAGCCAGAACATCTCGGTTATAATGGGAAGAGGCAGATATGGCGGGAGCAGAGGGGTGGGCCGCTCTCGGGGAATAAGACCTCGCTGTCTACAAGCGATCCCTTGTTCCGGCCCCTCCGATCCGGTTCCATCTTGCTCAACCCGAGTACCTGGCAACCAGGGTTTTCAGGGCCCTGGGCTCAGGATGTTGCTGCTTAATGCCAGGTCAATCATCAACAAAGCCCCCCTGATACGTGATTTAATCACAGAGGAGGGGGCGGACCTGGTTTGTATAACTGAGACCTGGCTGGGCCAGGAGGGGGGAGTAGCTCTCTCCGAGATATGCCCAGACGGATTCTCAGTGCAGCATCATTCCCGACCCCAGGGAAGGGGGGGAGGAGTGGCAATAATAACGCACAGAAGTCTGCATCCTCGTAGGATCCCTGCCCCGGAGATTGTTGGGTGTGAGACGCTCCTTCTGAAGTTGGACTTAGGGGTGCAGGTGGGCCTTTTCTTAACGTACCTGCCTCCCAGCTACGTAAGTAAGGCCCTGCCTGAGCTGCTCGAGGCAGTAGCCGGCTTGGCAGTTGAGTTCCCTAGGCTTATGGTGCTGGGGGACTTCAACTTGCCTTCTGCTGGCGAAACCTCTGGGGTAGCTCAGGAGTTCATGGATTCCATGACAACCATGGACCTGACCCAAGTAATCCAGGGTTCGACTCAGGGTGGTCACACGCTCGACCTAGTGTTTCTTTCGGGGCAGTGGAGAGATGATCTGAAAATAAGGGACATAGTCATCACCCCACTGTCATGGTCAGATCATTTCCTACTGAGGTTGGATTTCGCAGCCCCACTCCTCCCCCGCAGGGAGGCGGGACCGACTAGGTGGTTCCGCCCCAGGCACCTAATGGAGCCGGAAGGATTCCAGAGGGAGCTTGGGGAGATACCTGAAACTCTGGTACACAATTCGGCTGATTCCCTGGTGACTGCTTGGAACACCGCAGCATCAGGGGCTTTAGACCGAATTGCGCCTTTGCGACCTCTCCGCGGCAGTGGATCCCAAAAAGCTCCCTGGTTTACTGAGGAGCTCCGGGAGATGAAACGCCAGAAGAGACGTCTGGAGCGCCGCTGGAGGGCCAGCAAAACCGAGTCTGATCGAACACTATTAAGAACCTACATCAAGTCTTATTTAGTGGCGATAGGGGCGGCAAAACGATCCTATTTTTCCACTCTTATTGCGTCCGCAGATTCTCGCCCAGCTGCCTTGTTTAGGGTGACTCGCTCCCTCCTTGCCAAAGGGGGGGAGCGAGGAACACTTGCAAGGTAGAGCTGAGGAATTCGCTGAGTTTCTGTCGGATAAAGTCACTCAGATCCGGTCGAACCTGGACTCCGGCTGGGCAGAGTCCATGGAGTTGACAGGGGCAAGTCTTAGTCCACCGTTGTGGGAGGAGTTTGAGCCTGTTTCTCCCGAAGATGTGGACATAACCGTGGGGGCGATGGGTGCTTCCACCTGCTTATTGGACCCATGCCCCTCCTGGTTGGTTTCGGCCAGCAGGGAGGTGGCACGCGGCTGGATCCAGGCGGTGGTCATCGCTTCTTTGAGGGAGGGATCCGTACCGCAGTCATTAAAAGCTGCGGTGGTGAGACCCCTCCTGAAGAAGCCTTCCCTGGACCCAGCTGACTTGAAGAACTATCGTCCAGTCTCCAACTTACCTTTCTTAGGGAAAGTTGTGGAGAAGGTGGTGGCTACTCAGCTTCTGCGGCTATTGGAGGAAACAGATCATCTAGATACCTATCAGTCGGGTTTCAGGTGTGGCTACAGTACAGAAACTGCCTTGGTCGCTCTGATGGATGATCTCTGGTGAGCTCGGGACGGGGGGAACTCCTGCATCCTGGTGCTACTTGACCTCTCAGCGGCTTTCGATACCATCGACCATGGTATCCTTCTGCATCGTCTCGGCGAGTTGGGAGTGGGAGGCACTGTTTTGCGGTGGTTCGCCTCTTATCTCGCTGATAGGATGCAGTTGGTGTTAACAGGAGGGCAGAGATCGTCTCCTAGGCCCCTTTCATGTGGGGTGCCTCAGGGTTTGGTCCTCTCGCCCATCCTGTTTAACATTTACATGAGACCGCTGGGGGAGATCATCCGCAGACACGGGGTGTGTTTTCATCAGTACGCTGATGACACCCAGCTGTACATCACCACCCCGTCTCAATTCAGTGTGGCAGTTGATGTAATGTGCCGGTACCTGGACGACGTTAGGATCTGGATGGGGAGGAACAGGCTCAGACTCAACCCTGACAAGACTGAGTGGCTTTGGATATTGCCTCCTAAGGACTATGACAACTGTCCCTCCTTGGTTCTCGAGGGAGCGAAATTAACTCCCTCAGATCAGGTCCGCAACTTGGGGGTCCTCCTAGATCCACAGCTAAAATTGGATCATCATCTTACCGCTGTGGCTAGGGGGGCCTTTGCACAGGTTCGCCTGGTGCACCAGTTGCGGCCATACTTGGAGAAGGAGGCTCTACTCACGGTCACTCATGCCCTTGTCACCTCCCGTTTGGACTATTGCAACGCGCTCTACATGGGGCTACCCTTGAAGAGT
This sequence comes from Diadophis punctatus similis, assembly GCA_023053685.1. NCBI lineage: Eukaryota > Metazoa > Chordata > Lepidosauria > Squamata > Dipsadidae > Diadophis > Diadophis punctatus. The sequence continues at coordinate 417,248 of JALIGW010000128.1, forward strand.
ATCCGGAGACTTCAGTTGGTGCAAAATGCGGCTGCGCGTGCTGTGGTGGGTGTGCCAAGGTACACCCACGTGACACTTATACTCCGCCAGCTGCATTGGTTGCCCATCGGTCTCCGGGTCCAATTCAAGGTGTTGATCATCATCTTTAAAGCCCTTCATGGCTTAGGACCAGGCTATCTCCGAGACTGCATTCTGCCTCATACTTCCCTTCGACCGGTTAGGGCCCACAGAGTTGGCCTCCTCCAGGTCCCGTCAGCCAAGCAATGCCGGCTGGCGGGCCCTAGGGGGAGGGCCTTCTCTGTGGGGGGCCCTGCACTCTGGAACCAACTTCCCCCAGAGACCCGAACCATCCCCACCCCGCTGGCCTTCCGAAAAGCCGTTAAGACATGGCTTTTCCTGCAGGCAGGGGGTTAGAGACTAATCCATCTGAGCTCTCCCCCGTGTATGTCTGGTTGATGGATGTTTTTTAATATTGAATTTTTAATTTTTGTATTTGGTTTTAATTATTGTTTATTTGCTGGTTTCTTGTATTTTTTGCTGTACGCCGCCCTGAGTCCCTCGGGAGTAGGGCGGCATATAAGAAAACCCAAATAAATAAATAAATAAATAAATAAATAAATAAATAAATAAATAAATAAATATATATATATATATATATATATATATATATATATATATATATATATATATATATATATATATATTCGGGGACTAGCTATCACATATACAGGGGAAAAAACAAGAAAAAGAAACAAAATTAAACTCTGTTTTTATATATTAGTATTTCCTTGCTGTTGTGTTTCCTTAGGTCAGGGGTCGGCAAACTTAAACACTCGAAGAGCCATTTGGACCCGTTTCCCACAGAAAAAAACCCACTGAGAGCCACAAAACCTGGGTAGGCGTGGCCAACTTGACATCACTCACTCCCACCCAGTCACATGACCCCCTAGCCACGCCCACCCAGCTGGTCATTAGGACAGAGAACTGGGAACCACAAAACCCTTTTTTTCCTCTCTCTCTCTCCCCCTCCCTCTCCCTCTCATCTCTCCCTTTCCATCTCTTTATCTCTCTCTCTCCATCCATATCGTGTCTGTCTGTCTGTCTGTCTGTCTGTCTGTCTGTCTGTCTGTCTGTCTGTCTGTCTGTCTGTCTATCTATCTATCTATCTATCTATCTATCTATCTATCTATCTATCTATCTATCTATCTATCTATCTATCTATCTATCGTCTCTCTCTCTCCCTCTCGTCTCTCCCTTTCCATCTCTTTATCTCTCTCCATCCATATCTATTTACCTACCTACCTACCTATCTATCTATCATCTATCTATCTTCTCTCTCTCTCTCCCTCATCTCTCCCTTTCCATCTCTTTATCTCTCTCTCCATCCATATCTATCTACCTACCTACCTACCTACCTACCTACCTACCTATCTATCTATCATCTATCTATCTATCTATCTATCTATCTATCTATCTATCTATCTATCTATCTATCTATCTATCTTCTCTCTCTCTCATCTCTCCCTTTCCATCTCTTTATCTCTCTCTCTCCATCCATATCTATCTACCTATCATCTACCTATCATCTATCTATCATCTATCTATCATCTATCTATCTATCTATCTATCTATCTATCTATCTATCTATCTATCTATCTATCTATCTATCTATCTATCTATCTATCTATCTATCTATCTCTCTCTCTCTCTATCTCTATCTATCTATCTATCTATCTATCTTCTCTCTCTCTCATCTCTCCCTTTCCATCTCTTTCTCTCTCTCTCTCCATCCATATCTATCTACCTATCTACCTATCTATCTTCTCTCTCTCCCTCTCATCTTTCCTTCCTTCCTTCCTAACTTCTTTCTTTCTTTCTTTCTTTCTTTCTTTCTTTCTTTCTTTCTTTCTTTCTTTCTTTCTCTTTCTTTCTTCTTCCTTCCTTCCTTCCTTCTTTCTGTCTTCCTTCCTTCCTTCCTAACTTCTTTCTTTTTTTCTTTTTCTTTCTTTCTTTCAACTTTTCTTTCTTTCTTTCTTTCTTTCTTTCTTTCTTTCTTTCTTTCTTTCTTTCTTTCTTTCTTTCTTTCTCTCTTTCTTTCTGTCTTCTTCTTTCTTCTTCCTTCCTTCCTTCTTTCTTTCTGTCTTCCTTCATTCCTAACTTCTTTCTTTCTTTCTTTCTTTCTTTCTTTCTTTCTTTCTTTCTTTCTTTCTTTCTTTCTTTCTTTCTTTTCTTTCTTTCTTTCTGTCTTCTTCTTTCTTCTTCCTTCATTCCTTCTTTCTTTCTGTCTTCCTTCATTCCTAACTTCTTTCTTTCTTTCTTTCTTTCTGTCTGTCTGTCTTCTTTCTTCTTCTTCCTTCCTTCCTTCCTTCTGTCTTTCTCCCTGCAGGATGAAGAAGGAACCTCTGTTGCCGTCTCCCGCGGGGCTCCAGCCACCCGACTGAGTCCCCGACCATGCCGCCAGGGCTAACGCGCATGGGAGGGAAGGAGAGAGCATGCTACCACTGCTGCTGCTATTGCCGCTCCGGCGTGTCCTTCGCGCAAGGCGCTGCAAGTGCGAAGTCTCCCCGGTCACTGTGGCTGCACCGGGGAGCCCATGTCCTTGTCAACAATGGAGACGCTGCGCGCGCGGGAGGGATCACGGAGCAGAGGTGCCTGGCAAGTGAGGTGAGTGGCAGCATCAGCGGCAGGCTCCTGTCCGCGTCTCCCGCCCGCCTGCCCACCTTAGCATTTAAAAGAATGAGAGGCGGGCGGGCTGGAGACGCGGGCAGGAGCCTGCCGCCGATGCCGCCACTTGCCTCGCTCGCCAGGCGCCTCTGCTAGGTCCCTCCCGTGCGCGTAGCGTCTCCATTGTTGACAAGGACGCGGGCTCCCCGGTGCAGCCACAGTGACCGGGGAGACACGCCGGAGCAGCAATAGCAGCAGCGGCGGCGGTAGCGCGCCCTCTCCTTCCCTCCCATGCGCCGCAGCCTTCCCAGCAGAGACCGAAATGCAGGGTGGCTCCAGGACTCCTCCCCTTCTCGTGACTCCCTGGCTGGCTGTGTCGCGCGCGGGGAGACCCTCGCAAAAGTGCACGTGGAGGGCGGGCGGCTGCTCGCTTAAGGAGGGTCTTTGGACGCGGCTTCTGTCCTGCCCTAAGAATCCGGCCATTGCCTTGCCGTGTCCCGTCCCGTCACCCCCCCCCCCCACAGCTCTTCGCTTCCTGCCACTTCAGGCTGGAGCTCATGTCCTCCCCGCTCGGCCGAAGATTGGGGGGGGGGGACACGGCAAGGCAATGGTCGGATCCTTAGGGAAGGAGAGAAGCCGCATCCAAATACTCTCCTTAAGCGAGAAACCGCCCACCCTCTGCGGCTTCTCGCTTCCAGAAGGAAGGTTCTCATTTCTCCCCGGCTTCCAAGAGGGTCTCCCCGCGCATGCGCACCCTACTGGCCCCGCCACAGCCAGTCAGGGAGTCGCAAGAGGGGGAGGAGCATCGCCTGAAGGGAAGTCTCCGCCGGGGGTAGCTATGTTCCTCAACCAGCGCCAGGGAAACAGCCCCGCCACTTCTCCATTCCCACCATCTCCCGTACCCTCTCAGGCCAGGTGAGGGAGGGGGGGCGAGGCCAGCCAGTGATGGGACAGGGAGCCACAGCAGGAGGCCCAAAGAGCCACATGTGGCTCGCGAGCCGCAATTTCTGACCCTTGCCTTAGGTAATTATTTTGTATTTCTTTTATAAGAGGTGCCATCCATAGACATTTACAGTAAACATTCTAAGACAAAGGTAGAAAATTTCAAACAATAATTGTACAACTCACAGGGTGGTTGTTGTGGAGAAAAAAACAGGCATGTTACTGTGCTTAGACATTTTTTTAAAGTGTGTGTGCCTGTGCCTTCGAGTCAGTGTTGATTCTTGGCAACTGCCTGGACAAGTTCCTGCAGTTTTTTTGGCAAGATGTTTGGAAGTGATTTGCCATTACCTTCTCCCTAGGACTGAGAGATGTGACTGGTCCAAGCTCACTCAGCTGGCTTTATGCCTAAGGCAAGACTAGAACTCAACAAGTCTCCCACTTTCTACCCTGATGCCTTAACCACTACTGGCCCTCAGTAGCTGCATACACATAAGAATATACAGGTAGTCCTCAACTTAAAACCGTTCATTTAATGACCGTTCTAAGTTACAACAGCACTGAAAAAAGTGACTTATGACAGTTTTTCAGAGTTACAACCATTGCAGTATCCCCATGGTCATGTGATCAAAATACAGACAATTGGCAACTGACTCATATTTATGATGGCAGTGTCCTGGGGTCATGTGATCTCCTTTTGGGACCTTCTGACAAGCAAAGTCAATGGGGAAGCTAAATTCACTTAACTGTGTTACTAACTGAAGAACTGAAGTGATTCAGAAATCAATCATTACTTTGATTCCGAAAGAAGACTCAGATTTAATGCAGTTAAAAAACTACAGGCCCTGCTGACTTTCACTTCGGAAGTTACAAATTAACTGAGCTAACAAGCAACAAAATGGCGATTGAAGATTCAGAGGGTGTGGAAAGTGAAAGTTATAAAGTTTCGTTTCGTTAGCAGCCCTCTATATGGAAACGCCTGACTCTGAGGAATTCTTTTTTCTTTCTCTTTGACTTTGGAATAAAACAACAAATCTAATTTTAAAACTTAAATGGCTTCAAAACTTGGAAAGACTGTTTTTAATAAAGGATTTGGTCTTCTCTCTGAAAATGTTTGAAAACGCCTGACTTTGATGAATTGTCTTCTCTCTCTGATCTTGGATTAAAACCAAAAGTTTAACCTTAAATTTTAAATGGCTTTTAAACCTGGAAAGTCTGTTTTTAACAAAGGATTTGAGCACCCCCCTGTTTATACTTCAAGAATGCAACCCACTCCTTATTTAACACCCTCACAGACTTTAACACCTGAAAAGTTATTTGATGCTTTAAAAGTTATGAAGAATGAACTTGTTATGGAATTTAACTCAAAAATTAATGAAATTAATGGAAAAATTCAGGCTGTTTTAGAGGAGATTGATACTCGACACCAGCAATTGAGGAAGGACATGATATTTGTACTTAAAGGATTGGTAGGAAATATGGAAATTTTGGAGCAGGACGTGGAAGAAATCAAACAGTCTGTGATAACCTTGGGTGAAGATATAGATAAGACTCAAAATAATATTGAAAATTTTGAAGCAGAGGTGCTAATGATTCAATATAGAAGTATGGAGTTTGCTTTAAAGCTAAGAGGTGTAAAAGAGAAAAAACAAGATTTAAAAGGAAGGATGGTGGAGGCACTTGTGCATACGCTAGGATTGACAAAAAAGGAACTGGTTATGCAAATTGATAAAATATACCGCGTTAATTCTTGGATTGCTAAACAAAAACATCTGCCAAGGGATATCGTAATATATTTTACTACAAGGGCATTATGTAATGAAATTCTACAGGCGACTTTCAAGAATAAGTTTCTGGTAGATGGACAGGAAGTAATGACATTGAAAGAAATTCCTCCTAAAATGTTGAGAGCCAGAAAGGATTATGCCTTTCTGGTTGAAGAACTGAAAAAATGGCAAGTACAGTATAGATGGGAGGCTCCAATTGGGATAGTGGTGAGACACCTGGAAAAGAGATATCGGCTCAATACGATATTGAAAGCTACTGATTTTATGTAAAAGTGTTAAAGGCCGACATATCCAAAATTCCAGAAGGAAGAAGAATGAAGGAAGCAACAGAAGATGAGAGAGGAGAGTCATCGATAGTTGTTCAAATGGAAGGAGCTTTGATGAGTCAAGGTGATTTACAGAACCAGAGAGATGTTCATAATGTGGAAGAGGAGACAGAAGATCAGAGTCAGACAAGAGCAGAGCTGACAATTCAAAAAATTGTTAAGCCACAAATGGCTGCAAGAATCAGATCTAAAGTTCGACCGAGAAGAAGGAACGATTAGAATTTGGTCTTTGCATGGGATGTTATAGGCCAGATGGAGAGACGAATGAAAATTGATACTTTGTAGTAAGAAGATCCATTTACTATTGAGGAAATGACGCTGATGGTTGTGTCCTCTCTTTGTTTTTCTATTTTCTTTTTTTTTTACTACTATATTTTAAAGAAATTAAAGATTTAGAGTTATTGTGAAATTAGTAATTTGATATATTGGAATGTTAGGTTATCAATAATGTGTTTGATTTTTAGACTATGCTTAAAAGGTTTTGAGTTATAAGGGGTTAAAGAATTAGAGAAATATTGGAATTAACAATTTGTTAGTATATTTTAATTTTTATGTTTATCGAAGAGGTATAGTGTCGGAAGAAGGAAGATCTATTCAGCATTGAGGAAATGATGTTGATGGTTGTGTAACTGAATGAAATGGTGAAAGAAAGATTTTTCTTTCTCTTCTTTTTATTATTATATTTTAAAGATTATATAAATGGGAGATATATAGTGGAGTAAATTAACAGCCTGAGATATTGAAATGTTGATTGATTAATAATATGCTTGATTTTTAGATTATGTTTAAAAGGTTTTGAGTAACAAGGAGTTAAAGATTTAGAGAAATTTGGAAATTAAGAATTTGTTAGTATAATTTAATCTTAATTTTATTGTATTACACCCTGTACTTTCTCTGGGAAGTCGGGGTGGGTGGGTGAGAGGGGGGGGAGGATGGGGGGAAGGGGAGGGGGATGGGGGGAAGGGGGGGAGAAAAAGAGAAAAATGTTTGTACTTTGTACTAATAAAACTTTTTGAAATAAAAAAAAACTACAGGCCCATATCTTTACTGAATGCTGACCATAAAATATATGCTTCAATAATGGCAGAGAGACTAAAAAGGTTTCTAAATGAATTTATACATTCAGACCAAAATGGCTTTTTGCCTAAGAGACAGATTAAAAACAATATGAGAATGATTTTAAATACATTGGAATATAAAAGCCAACATGGGTTTGTCAAAAACAGATCATGCCAGACTAATCTTATTGCATTCTTTGATAAAGTGACAAAATTAGTGGACCAGAGGAATGCTGTCGATGTGGTTTACTTGGACTTCAGTAAGGCATTTGACAAAGTAGACCATAACCTACTACTAGATAAAGTAGAAAAATGTGGGATGGACAGCAACACCACCAGATGGATTCAAAACTGGCTAACCAACCGCACTCAACATGTAGTGCTCAATGGAACTGCATCTACATGGAGGGAAGTATGCAGTGGAGTACCCCAAGGCTCTGTTTTAGGCCCAGTACTCTTCAACATCTTCATCAATGACTTGGACGAGGGGATAGATGGGGAACTCATCAAATTTGCAGATGACACCAAGCTGGCAGGAATAGCCAACTCTCCAGAGGATAGGCTCAAGATACAGAAGGATCTTGACAGACTTGAACATTGGGCGCTATCAAACAAAATGAAATTCAATGGTGAAAAAAGTAAGGTTCTACATTTAGGCAAGAAAAACAAAATGCACAGGTACAGTATATGTGGTACCTTGCTCAACAGTAGTAACTGTGAGAGGGATCTTGGAGTCCTGGTGGACAACCATTTAAATATGAGCCAGCAGTGTGCAGCAGCTGCCAAAAAAGCCAACACAGTTCTAGGCTGCATTAACAGAGGGATAGAATCAAGATCACGCGAAGTGTTAATACCACTTTATAATGCCTTGGTAAGGCCACACTTGGAATACTGCATTCAGTTTTGGTCGCCACGATGTAAAAAGGATCTTGAGACTCTAGAAAGAGTGCAGAGAAGAGCAACAAAAATGATTAGGGGA